>QEOT01009222.1:192161-275244 GCA_003123785.1 Pterocarya stenoptera
TCATTGTATTAAGTATTAAATTTGGTATTATGGGGCCTTGCACACATTGAAAACTATATAAATTATTTAAAATTTTATTTAATGAAATTATTTTTATTTTTTTTTAAAAAAAATTTTTAAAAAAATACTTTATTTTTATTTTTAGGGGCCTTACATGAGGTGGGGCCTTAGGCAATGGCCTAAGTGGCCTTACCATAGAGCCGGCCCTGGTGCCAGCTTTATTAATTCATTAACAATTTCGTTCCTTTCATCCCATTTTGAGAGCAAATCACGTACGCCACTACCTTCAACGTGGGATTATATATGCTTTTCTTTTACCTTCAACGAATTCTTTTCTTGTTATATATATCTCCCAAAGCTAATAAGCTAGATTGATTAATGAAAACCGTCTTGGCCACGGCAATCCATTTATTTCATTTCTCGAAAAATATACCGACTTTTATTTTTATAAGTAGGAAAGATTTTATTAATATAAAAATAAGCATAATCTGAGTACAAAAGTAGTCGGTATGAGAATGCATTTAGATCTCATTTGGATAGTAAGATGAGATGAAATAGTTTTAAATGAAAGTTGAAAGTTAAATAAAATATTATTATTATTTTAGAATTTAAAAAAGTTGAATTTTTTATTATATTTTATATATTAATTTAAAAAAATTATAATAATAAGATGAAATAAAACTGTTTTTGTATTTAATAAATTCATAAAAACCAAGAGCACAGAAATCTACGGCCGGCACTTAAATAAAGTCTTCAAGAAACCGTTTTTTAGATTATAACCAACTTATGGGCTCAATTTCATACTATTTGTTTTCCATGCTATTATTGATATTCTTTTTCTCGGTAATTATTAATGAGAAAAAAGTGTATAAAACATCAGTTAGATTTTATTTTCTGTTTTATACCATACAAAGTTACAAACATCAGAATGCATGTAGAGTCCTGAGCGGCAACTCGGCCCATCGGAACCCACACCCCCAAGCAAAGGCCCAGCTCCGAAGAATAACCGGCCTGCTAAATGTAATGCAAATAACTCTATTTGAATACTTCTAGTACGCCTAATATTAATGAAATAATTTGATTTAAAAAATAAATTTAATTCATAAATTCATATATAATATCAGTGGACCCTACGAACTTCTTATCTTATGCTATTATACTTGGAAAGAATTGCGAAACACGCAAGGACTAGGCATGCATACGTGTCAGATGCTTCTACAATGGGCAGGAATTTTTCCATTTAAATGATGAAAATTGAAATTTTCAAACCTCTGACCGTCGACTAGAATAAACGGCCTTCTCCTAATTCTTCAGAGCTAGCTTAATTTGTAAATTTAGCTAAAGTAGTTAATTATAATTAAAGAAAAAGTCAAAAGAACTTTGAAAAGTCCTTGTGGAGATTAATGATCCGTGCATTCTGCAAACTTTAAATCCTTATGCAAAATTCAAATCGTATAAATATATATATTTATATATATATTTGAGAAATTCTATATAGAAGCTTTATACCACACACATTCACTTAATCAACATGTGATTTGTCATTTTTGCTCTTCTATCCTAATGCTTGAATATATATATGTTTAAATATATTAAAATGACAAAAATGACAAATTATATATTGGTCAATTAGAGTTATATGGTGTAAGACTTCATTGTAGCATTTCTCATATATATATATATAATTTGTAAAAATGCTTTGAGATGACTTTCTCCTATCTATTTTTTTAAGCATTCTAGAAGCCATAAAACTCATCATGATTTCAGTAACAATAAACACAATCATTTTCATAAGAAAAAATCGACTCATCATCTATTTTCTCATCATCCTCTCATCATTCCATAATGTTGTATTAAATGAAAGGTTCACAGATGAAATATAATAAACAGTCTCCAATTATCTAATGGCAGTACATTATGGGATTGTAACAGTATATGTAACTGATGATTGAGAAATGTAATAGTATAGATGATTTGAGAAGAGTATTTGTAAAATGGATAGCAAAGTGTATTGAATCAAATTTGAAATAATAGGGATAATGCTCTCTTCGAGAGGAAGCTCCTCCAGGTTTACGTGAATAGTAAAGATATATCAGATAGCCTTTTCCCACTCCCCACAACAAATCCTTATACTAATAAAATGCAATTACTATAATGTCCTTATTGTAAATGGGCCTAAGGCCACTTCAAGAGTAACTAAATCTGTAATAAGGCCTGCTGCCGAATGGTCCTTGACCCAGGTCCACGATCTCACTTCTTCCCTTTAGCCTTGCATCTACACGGCCCATGGCCTCCCCGATATGCATTTGCTTCAGACAGGAAAACTAAGAAGACTTAGGGTTCTTCTTCCACAAACATAAGTCTTTGGTCTCTCTAAATGTCGGTGTCGTATAACAGGGATGAAGAGAGGATGATGAGAAAATAGATGAGTAGTTATTTTGAAAAATAAGATGGCAATCCATTCAAAAAAGAAATTAAGATGGTAATGTCCCTTTTAGAATCTTCATTAAATAGGGAAGATCTTGACATTTTTTAAGGTTGAGCTTTGACTATTCCACTGCATGGCTAAGTATGTAAATTCCACGTACAAGCTACAAGGTACGTAATTAGTGTAAAGCTCGTGTTTTGACCCCATATTAAACTATAATGTTCTTGCAAAAATAAACCGACATTACGGTGATGAAATCTGAAACATACATGATCACGCAGGTCGATATATATATATATCGAAGAGTTCAGTCTTTTGCCCAAATAGAAAGCTTCATCTACTGATTGTAAATAAACAGTTAAGTTAGTTAAGTTTGTTACAGATATGCTTGGATAAATGAAGTGTATAAATAAGCCCTTTGTACATTCTTCTGTCTTCATGAAAGTAATGAGAATATACAAGTCTTCATTCACACAATCTTTTGTTTCATTATAGAATTTTACATGGTATCAGCAAAGTAAAGAAAAGTCTTCCGCAATCTTTCATTCTTCTGTTCTTGAATTCTTTTTCTCTTGTTTCTAGCTTCTATGGCAACCTCTGAAACATCTTTTGAAAATTCTTCTAAGAGAGCTTCTATGGCTAATCCCTCTATGCCGAATCCTTGTGATGATTCCTTGAGCCAGTACTATCTTCATCCTTCTAATAATCCAGGAGCACTTCTTGTGTCTGAAATCTTCACAGGTGAGAACTATATTGCATAGAGTCGATCGATTTCAATTGCACTCACTGTCAAGAATAAAGTCTCATTCATTGATGGAACTCTGCTTCAACCTAGACTTGATACTGGTCCTAGGCTTCGAATTGCCTGGCTAAGAGCAAATAATCTGGTGCTATCATGGTTGATAAACTCAGTTTCCAAAGAAATTCGTGGCAGCCTTCTTTATTTTAAAACTGCTTTGGATATTTGGGAGGAACTAAAGACAAGATATCTCAGAAGTGATGGTCCGAGAGTTTTCTCTCTGGAAAAATCCCTCTGTTCTAAAACTGTTACTGAGTATTTCAGTGAGTTTAAAGCCTTATGGGATGAATATATCAGCTATCGACCTATTCCAAGTTGCAAATGTGGAAATCTTGGTAGGTGCACATGCAATATTCTCAAGAATCTCCAAATCGAAAACACTCTGATTATGTGATCAAATTCTTGGTTGGATTGCATGATTCATACTCAGCCATTAGAAGTCAATTACTCCTTCAATCTCCTATACCATCAATGAGTAAAGTATTTTCTTTGTCACTTCAAGAAGAAAGTCAAAGATCTCTATCTAACAGTGTTGGAATTTCCCTGGATTCTCATGTCATGGTTGCTGCTCAACCACAAAGACAATCATCTACTGGAGCTAGATACACGAAGCAGAAAGGAAAATTTGATTTGGTATGTTCTCATTGTGGCAATTTTGGCCATCTTGCAGACAAATGTTTTCAACTCATTGGATATCCTCCTGGATGGAAAGGTCCTAAAGGGAAAAGATCTCTCAATGTGCAATATGGAAATCATCATATGCACAACCCATTGCAAACAATGCATCTTCATTGGAACAAAATTCAAGTATTCCCAATATGATGTTTTCTCAAGAGCAAATAAAAAATCTGCTTACCCTAGCAAATAGCCTATGCAACTCCAATATTAATACTGATTCCACAGCTAATGTTGTCTCCACTTCAGGTATATCTTCTTCTTGTAATACTGTTTTTATTTCAAAGAATTCATACACTTAGATTCTTGACACAGGAGCAACAGATCATATGATATGTTCTCCCCATCTTTTTTATTCCAAAAGCTTACTTAGCAAACCTTCTAAAGTCCATTTACCAAATGGACAATCTATTCCTATCATTTTCTCTGGTAATGTCAAACTTTCTCCTGACATAGCCCTCCAAAATGCATTGTTTGTTCCTTCTTTCAATATTAATCTGATTTCTACTTCAAGATTGACTAAAGATAATTCTATTGGATTGTTCTTGATTCAATCCAAATGCATTTTGCAGGACTTTAACAAATGGAGGATGATTGGGCTTGTTGAAGTCAAATCTGGTTTATACCACTTATCTTTTCATGTTTTAAATAAGAGTGAAATGTCTGATCTGATTGGTTCTTCTACTGCCTTAATTCAGTCCTGTAATAGCAATCCTCATATATGGCATCTTAGATTAGGGCATGTTCCATCTGCAAGATTACAAATAATTAGTAATCTTGATCTTTATGTAAAAGTTTCACAAAATCATGTATGTGAAATATGCCCCTTAGCTAAACAAAAGAAGCTTCCCTATCTTGTATCAAACAGTCAATCAAATAAAATTTTCCAGTTAGTTCATGTTGACATCTGGGGTTCTTTCTCTACAGTTTCTTATTCTGGATATATCTATTTTCTTACAATCATAGATGACCATAGTCGTTTTACTTGGCTATATCTCATGAAAGCAAAATCTGATACATGATCTATACTTACCAGCTTCATCAAATATGCTCAAACTCAATTCAACACAAATATTCAAACTCTTCTAACAGATAATGGTCAAGAGTTCAACATGCCTCTTTTCTATCAAGAGCATGGAATAATACATCAATTATCATGTGTTGAATCTCCACAGCAAAATGGTAGGGTTGAAAGAAAGCATCAACACCTACTAAATGTTGCTAGAGCCTTTTTTTTCAAAGCAATTTACCTTTATCTTACTGGACAGATTGTGTTCTGACAGCTACCCATCTTATTAATCGTATTCCTTCTTCAATCTTAAATAACTAGTCACCATACTATCTTTTATTTCACAAACAACCAGATTACAGATATCTCAAAGTATTTGGCTGTTTGTGTTTTGCAAGCACACTTAAAAACAATTGAGGGAAGTTTTCACCTATAGCTTCCAAATGCATCTTTCTTGGTTATCCACCAAATGTAAAAGGATACAAAGTGCTTGATATACTTACTCTCAAAACCTCCATATCCGAAAATGTCATATTTCATGAATCCATCTTTCCATCCATTCCTAATTCTATCCATATCCCATTTGTCTTCCCTAATTTTCCACAAATATATGACTGTCCTACCACAGAAAATTTCCCTTTATCTTCTACAGAAAATTCTCCTTCACCTTCTATAGAAAATTCTGTTTCATTTCCATCTTCTAATATTACAAATCCATCACCTACAAATCTGAGAAGGTCTGAAAGAATTAGGCGTTCTCCTCAATATTTGCAGAATTATTATTGTGATAATTTGACTCAAAGATCTTCAGCAGTTCATGAATCTCCTAGCTGTCCTTCTTCAGGTAAACCTTACTCAATTCTATCTTTCATTTATGATTCCAAACTTTCCAACAATCACAAAGCTTTTGTTCATGCTATCTCCTCTATATCTGAACCTAAAACTTTCAAACAAGCCATCCCACAACCTCAATGGCAACAAGCCATGGAAGATGAGATTAAAGCCCTTGAAATTAATAAAACTCTGGAACTTGCAATTTTGCCTTAACAAAACAACAATAGGTTGCAAATGAGTTTATTGCAGAAAATTTAAAGTTGATGGCACATTAGATAGATATAAAGCCAGATTGGTAGCAAAGGGCTACACTCAATAAGTGGGACTTGATTTCATTGACACTTTTTCACCTGTTGCTAGAATGACAACAGTGAAAATTTTATTAGCTGTAGCCGCATCAAACAATTGGTATTTACATCAACTTGATGTAAATAATGGTTTTTTTGCATGGAGACTTAAATGAAGAAGTATATATGCAGCTACCACTTGGCTTCTCTACACCTAATGACCCTCGAGTATGCAAACTCAAAAAGAGTTTATATGGACTAAAGTAGGCCTCAAGACAGTGGTTTTCAAAATTGTCCACTTCATTACTTCAATTTGGTTTCACTTAAGGAAAGTCAGATTCATCTCTTTTTATCAAACAAATTGAAAATAGTTTCATTGCTCTAATGATATATGTTGATGGTGTTATTGTTGCTTCCACCAACTTTGAGCTTATATCTACTGTGAAGGATTTTCTGCATAAATCTTTTACAATAAAAGACTTGGGTGAATTGAAGTATTTTTTGGGGATTGAGGTAGCTAGGTCAGCCAAAGGCATTACTTTATGTCAAAGAAAATATGCTCTTGATATTCTACAACATAGTGGTTTTCTGGACGCAAACCAGTTGTTTTTCCTATGGAATCAACCTTAAAACTGACTGCAAATGACTCATCAGACCCTCTCTCTGATCCAGCATCTTATAAAAGACTAGTGGGTCGGTTGTTGTATCTAACAATTATTAGGCCTGATCTTGCTTATTCAGAACAGGCATTGAGTCAATTTATGGCTAATCCTAGCAACTTACATCTCAAGGTAGCAGAGAGAGTTCTTAGATACATCAAGGTAACACCAGGCCAAGGAAATTTCTTATCTGCTAAGTCTCCATTATATCGAAAGGCTTACTCAGACAGTGATTGGGGTGGTTGCATTGATACAATTAGGAGTGTCACTGGTTTTGCAATATTTCTAGGAGATTCTCTCATCTCTTGGAAATCAAAGAAACAACCAACAATCAGTAGGCCCTCTGCAGAGTCTGAGTATTGAGCATTGGCATCAACTACTTGTGAACTTCAATGGTTAAAATACTTGTTGTTTGATTTAAACATTGAACACAGTCAAGCTGCATTGCTATACACAGATAGTAAACCTGTCTTTGAGATTGCATCAAACCCAGTACACCATGAGAGGACAAAGCATATCCAATTGGATTGCCATTTAGTTCGAGAAAAGCTGCAGGAAGGTCTTATAAAGATCATCCACATAACTTCCAGATTCCAAATAGCAGATATATTAACTAAGCCTCTCGGTTCTCTCAATTTTCATCATCTTATTCGCAAGATGGGAATGATCAATATACATTCTCATCTTAAGGAGGGTGTTGGAATATAGAAAACTATATAGAGAAATTAGAATTAAAATCTCTAGTAGCCAAACAAAAAACTTTATCTTCTGATTATAAATAAACAGTTAAAGTTAGTTAAATTTATTACAGATATGCTTGGATAAATAAAGTGTATAAATAAGTCATTTGTACAGTCTTTTACCTTCACGAAAGTAATTAGAATATACAAGTCTTTAGTCACACAATCCTCTACAAGTCCCATCCATGCTTGCCGAAGAAAAGTACGTACTCATGACAATCAGTTTGTCAAAGTTCTATGCTGTCAAATCGCCATGCAATTTGGGCTTTACTACGTGCACGCGCGATAGGTTCGAATTTTCTCTTTTTCAATGTACGAAATTTCTTGTGGGAATTCAAGATCTCTCCCTGGCCAATCAGCTGGATGCATGATGGAATGGTTTCCTGCAAAGTTAGAAAATATGTACGTTATGCAAAGCAACATTGTGCGTACAGTTTTCACATTATTTTCACATTATTTTCCAAGTATTCAACAAATTACGTATATATCCCCTCATAACACTATAAATAAGGAAGCTTCCATCCTGTTTTTAACGCAGAAACACAAACAAAAATGAAGCGCGTTAGCTCTTCAGTGCTTATTTCATTTGTTATTACTCTTCTTTTCTCATTTTTATGGGCAACTTCGGCTCACACCCATGATGACTTCCTTCAATGCCTGACCCTTCATGCTGGAAACTCCACCTCCTTAATTTCTCAAGTCATTTACACCCCCACCAATTCCTCATATTCATCTGTATTGGAATTCTCCATACAAAATCCTAGATTCTCAACACCTGCCACCCCGAAACCTCTAGTCATTATTACGCCATTGCATGTCTCCCAAATTCAAGCAACCATTAAGTGTTCCCAAAAACATGGCATGCAAATAAGAGTTAGAAGCGGTGGTCATGATTATGAGGGCCTTTCTTATGTTTCTTATGTTCCATTTGTCATAATCGATCTGATAAATCTTCGCTCAATCAATGTTGATGTAGAAAATGGCACTGCATGGGTTGAAGCCGGTGCCATTATCGGTGAAGTATACTATAGGATTGCCGAGAAAAGTAGAAACTTTGGCTTTCCAGCGGGAATTTGCCCGACTGTGGGTGTTGGTGGACACTTCAGTGGGGGAGGGTACGGCACCTTGTTGCGCAAATATGGCCTTGCTGCAGATAATATTGTTGACGCCCAAATGATTGATGTTAAGGGCAGAATCCTTGACAGAGAATCCATGGGAGAAGATCTATTTTGGGCCATTCGAGGAGGTGGAGGGGCCAGCTTTGGAGTCATTCTTGCGTGGAAAATCCAGCTGGTTCATGTTCCATCAACTGTGACTGTATTCACAGTTAATAGGAACTTGGAACAAAATGCAACCAAGCTTGTTCATCGGTGGCAATATGTTGCAGACAAGCTTGATGAAGATCTATTCATTCGCGTCATCTTAAGTGCTGCCAATTCTAGCCAAGAAGCTGGGAGGAGAACAGTACAAGCTTCATTTAATTCCTTGTATCTCGGAGGGATAGATAATCTTCTTTCATTGATGCAAGAGAGCTTCCCTGAACTGGGTTTGGTAAGAGAAGATTGCTCTGAAATGAGCTGGATTGAATCTGCCCTCTACTTCGCCGGGTTTCCAAGTGGGGAATCCTTGGATGTACTGTTAAGCAGGACTCCTCTAACAAGACCAACTTTTTTCAAAGCAAAATCTGACTACGTGATGGAACCTATTCCAGAAGTTGGCTTGGAAGGGATTTGGGAGAGATTTTACCAAAAAGAAGCCGAGGACGCAGAATTGATCCTGAGTCCGTATGGGGGAAGAATGAGTGAAATCTCGGAATCTGCAATTCCTTTCCCACATAGAGTTGGTAACATCTACAAAATCCAACACTTGGTGTATTGGGAAGAAGAAGGAATTGCGGCATCCGAGAGGCATATAAGTTGGATCAGAAGGCTTTACAGTTACATGGCTGCCTATGTTTCAAAATCTCCAAGAGCTGCATACATCAATTACAGGGACCTTGACATAGGAACAAATAGTAAGGAAGGCAACACAAGCTATAGACGGGCAAGTACATGGGGTACTAAATATTTCAAGAGCAACTTTAACAGGTTGGTTCATGTGAAGACCATGGTCGATCCCACTAATTTCTTCAGGAATGAACAAAGCATCCCAGCTCTTTCATCCTGGTGAGAGGTGATTTTAAAGCTGATGATGCTTAATTACAGAAGATATTGTACTCAACAATAAATCCTCTCTCTATCTTATTGTTTTACCTATTATTCCATTTAATAAGCACATATCATAAAGGCCATATATATCGATATTTCATGTCCATTGTAAAATAAAAGGTTTCCACAAATTGAGGCATATATTCATGTCTGTTGATGCATATATATATATATATGTATAAATTAGAAAAATATATATTGTATTTTGTGACATATATGTTTATGTTCCATTAATAATATAGTTTTCATTTACGTCAATTATATATTTTGATCTGTTGCATGGTTAATTTGGTGGTTATGAATTAGTGATACTCAATTAACCGGCTCTTAGCCTCGATTATATATAATATTCAGAACTACAGAGAAAGTCTCAGACAATTGCTGGTCACAGGAAGCGCGCCGCTATTAAATGCTTTCCTTTTCAACAAAACTTTGACATATGGGCAGCAGAAGCTAGGTGAAAAAATCCACGATCATTGTCCAATATATTTCTATGGATAAATTAATTGCGAATAAAATAAGTGATTAGGTGGCATATAATTTGATATATACAAAAACAGTTTTAGATAAAAGTCCGAGCTCTATATATCTAAACTTGAGGGTATTTTACTATCTGGAATTCAAAAAGCGTTGTCAATTAAAATATATTAATTAAGCAGCTTCTAATTAAAGAAAAGGCCGTACGATGAGATTATTTACAATGATAATGATTATTTGTCATGAAAGAAAATTCATTTTAATCGAAAATAATCATTTTCGTATGAAATAGCTGACCATAAATAAACAATTTTTTTGTAGTATATATTATTCCTATTATATCCACACTCATATATATGTATGTGTGTCTCTATGTCTATCCATATATATCATGTATATGTGTGTGTGTGTATATATATATATATATGTATGAATATATGTAGAAGAGTCCAAAATTTACACCAAAGAAATTTGGTGAAGAAAAGTGACAAGTTGCATGGTCAACGTTCAATGTAGTCTGCAATTTGGATTTTACTACTTGCAGACGCTAGCTTCGAATTTTTTCAGCTCCGGCCTATTTAATTTCTTGTGGCGATTCATCTCTCCAATCTGGATGTTGGAACGGTCTGCAAATTAACCTCAGAAAATACAACATGCAAAAGATGTTACCGCCGTAACGTTCACGTAAATTTCCAAGTCTTAAACAAGCAGCGCAGAAACACAATAAAGAATGAAGCTCGCATCCAATTTCTAGCGCAGAAACACAAACAAGAATGAAGTTTCTTAGGACATCCTTGCATTTGTTTTTACTTTTTTCTCATTTTTATGGGCAACTTCGGCTCACACTCATGAAGACTTCCTTCAATGCCTGACCCTTCATGCTGGAAACTCCACCTCCTCAATTTCTCAAGTCATTTATACCCCCACCAATTCCTCATATTCATCTGTATTGGAATTCTCCATACAAAATCCTAGATTCTCAACACCTGCCACCTCGAAACCTCTAGTCATTGTTACGCCATATCATGTCTCCCAAATTCAAGCAGACATTAATTGTTCCCAAAAGCATGGCCTGCAATCAGAGTTATAAGCTGTGGTCATTATTATGAGGGCACTACAAGAAGTCAGGTATTTTTCAGCATTCAAAATCGTCACAAATACCCCTAATAATCGCTGCAATTGATCATTTTTGACGATTTCTAATTCGCTGCATGTTCGACGAAATTACAGTGCCATTTTTGATAAATTTTAGCGATAGACAAAAATTGACGCAAAAAACAGAATCCACAAAAATCCGACAATTTTCATTTACCCCTAAATAGTTGAGAAAAGACAATTGCGACGATACACATCGTCGCAAAAGGTATGGAAATCGCTGCGGATGACTCAATATTTTCCCAACGATTTTAAATTATCGTCGCTATTATATATTTCCAGTGGGTAATTGTCACCGAAAAAGACTATTTGCGGCGATAAGTAATTGCCGCACATAAGTAAAACCGACGAAAAAAATTAATTGCGGCAAAATTTACTCGCTCAAAAGAGTTTTCCAAAAAATAAAATAAAATAGCACAAAAATATATTACACATTCAAATTATATGTTCTTACTCAAAAAAGCAATTGCACAAGTGGGAAGCACAAAACCAGACTTACAACTGATCTAAAAATCAATAACAAGTGTCAACCAGTAGGTAAACTATCTGAGTTGTAAAAAATAATTTTTAAGAAACCAAGCCAAATAACAAATAATTCATCAACTCAAAAATGTTAACAAGAGTATAAATGATTGTGTTCATCAAAGAAAAGTGATGACAGATGGGAATAGTAGTATCAGACACTAAGCATGCATGGAAAGAACTGGAGGAAACACTTATCACCTGTATATGATGCTGGTGGGAAGAAAGTTTTCATTAAATTGGATCAATAGATAAGAGACTGAGATGGGAAGGAAAGAGGAGGTAGAAAAATTCCTAATTAATTCCTTATGTGCATTCATTTTGATTGTGATTTGCATGTATAGTCATTCTATTTCTGGTAATAAATATTTAACTCAAAAATATGATGGAAGTGCTTCCAATGAACATAGTACGTGGTGACAAATTCATCACTGCCAATTTATTTGGTAGATTTGTAACAAATTTGTTGAACTACTGCAATGACTTGGAGAAAAGTGAAAAAAGATGAAGTGAAGAGCAATGTGCACTTTGTGTCTCAATATATGAAAAGCTCAGGAATTTACAGTTTGTATTCAGGGATCTCTGGAAATGGAATATAGGTAAACATTGAGACTTTCTACAATAAATTATTCTTTTGTATACTGAATAAGAAATATGTCGAAAATTTAACAATATCAGAATTCTCTAGAAAATATGATAGTGAGATTTGTTTTTTCAACACTCAAAGAACTGAGAAATGAGAATTTTCTATTGAATCCATAAATAGAAACACTAAAAAACTACCTGCATTAGAACTAAAACATCTAATGGGTCATTGTCTTCGCACAATGTGTGAGAAATGAGACCATAGTTAGAGGATATACTACTAATGAATTCAAAATACGATCAACCTGATCAATTGATGCAGATGGTAAGATCAATCTGATGGAAGATATCTAATCAAATTACAAGGTAGCAAAATGCAAGAACTAAGATTCTCCCAAAGTAGAAGTATAACTCAAAAACCCTTCCAAAGATCTTACAGTCCTCATTAAGCAGAAATACCCAAAAAAGTATTTGGAATGGAAGCATTTTGAACCAACCTTTTCTAGTTAAGTATGCTTCAACGCAATGCCGAAAGAATATACTTTTCAAACTAGCACTAAAATCTTCCATTTAAGAGGACGAAATGGTTAATACCTTAATTAGTCCTGTCTTGTTGTCAAGCTCATATTTCACCTTACTTCCCTTTGTGATCTCAACAACCTGTATCATTCCAATTAGTAATACAACAAAGAGATACATTAGAAAATGTTCGCTTGAAGAAAAAGAGTTTCATTAATTTAAAAGTTGAAAATTCTTGCTAGATAAGAGAAAGTACGGAAAATTTAAGAAGGGTGAGAAAAGTTGGCAGCTGGGAAATGGAGTACGTTACAAACTAAAGATAAATACAAGGACCATAGAAATATACGGCCGGCACGTAATATAAATACGGCACGTTAAATAGTCCGTACGAGAATGCATTTTATTCCACGAAGATTTTGCAATGTAATTAATTATGACAATATATAACTTTTGAAAAGAAAAATCCGAAACTTATTGACTTAAGTTTTCTTTTTCTTTTTCTTTTTTTTTTCTTTTTTGTTTTTTCTGAATTTCCTTATATATACTTGGAAAGAATTGCGGACCACGAAAGGATTAGGCATGCATACGTGGCAGATGCTTCTACAATGGGCAGGACTTTTTCCATTTATATGAAAATGAAAAACTCAGAACCTCTGACCTTTGAAAAGTCCTTATAGAGATTAATGATCAGTGCATTATGCAAACTTCAAATCCTTACGCAAAATTCAAATCAATATATATAAATATATATATATTTATATGAGAAATTCTATATAGAAGCTTTATTCCACATAACACATTCACTTTTTTTTTTTTTGATAAAAGACTTCATTCATATAAACATTCAATTACACATTAAAAGTGTCCAACCAAACATATTGAGCAATAAAAGAAGGAACATAGTGAAATCCACATTTTCACATCTTGCGTTCTCCATGCATGTCTTGTCTTGCTAAGAAGTGAGCCACTTGATTCCCCATTCGTGGGACACGTTGTACCCTGAAGTCTTGAAATTGGTTCAGCATCCCCTCCACCTCAGAGATAAGATTTCCCAATACTGATAATGATTCCCCAGTAGTTTGTAAAGCCTCAACTAGGATCATGCTATCACTTTCTAAAATGATCTTCAAAATTCCCAATTGAGAACTAAATTGCAAGCCTCTAAACATTGCTAATAACTCCACTGATTCAGCTTCCAATACCTCAGGTTCTGATTTACAGACTGCCATGATAACCTGACCAAGCAGCTCATCCCTTACCACAGCCCCAATACCTGCCTTTTGGTGATCAAAGAACATTGTCCCATCCACATTTAGTTTATAAAAACATGAGGGAGGGGCATTCCAGCAAGGACTTGGTTTCAAACTTGTTGTCTTAGGAATGGATGAAAATGAGGCCTGCAGGCTCATTGCATGATTGATTACAATTTCAGGGGTTGCCTTAACTGCTCATAAATCATCTTGTTTCACCTATACCAAAAAGCCCAAGCAATGAGAAAGAATCTTTCCAACTGTGATAAGTCACCTATTTCCAATATCTGTCGAGCTACATCTTTAACAGGGGTAGCATGATTGAGTGTTCCTATGATGGACATATTCAAAGTCCAAGTAGCACAAATATCAGGGCAGTTAACAATTGCATCAGGGAGATCTTCACTAAGGTATCCACAGAAGTCACATTGAGTGGAATCCACAATCTTTCTTTTAAACAGATTATGTTTTGTAGGTCGCCCATCTTTACAAGCCCTCCATGCAAAAATCTTGATTTTTTGGGGAATATTCATTTTCCATAATGCTTTCCATAACTTTTTATCATCATAAACTAAAGAATTTTCTCGTGAGTCCTGGTTTGCCACAGCTGTTAAGAATCTATAAGCACTTTTCACACTAAAGTTTCCACTTCTCTCATGCCTCCAGAGCCATATATCCTCATACCTCCCAGGGCTTAACACAATCTTGAGGACATCAGCAACAATATTTGGATTGAAGAAGGCTCTATAACTTGTTGAACATCCCACCACCTCGAATGGCTATCAATAAGGCTTGCAACCTTTGTTGACATATCAGTCCCCTCACTAAGAACTAGGGGTGTAAATTTAAACCGGTAAACCGGTCTGAACCTGACTGGTTTTTATATTTCATAAACTAGCCGGAACCAGCCCGGTTCAAGTTTTGAGGTTTTTCGGACCGGACCGAACTGGACCGGACCGGTTGATAAAATATATATAAAAAAATAATATTTTATATATAAGTTTTATACAAAATTAAAATTATACAAAATATTTCATATATATTAATATAATTATATATCATATATGAAATAATTTCATATTATAATTTATAAATTATAACGTAAAATGTTAATCTTAAATATAAACATTTGTAATTTGTTTGATCATATGCTATTAATATAATTATATATAAGATCATGTTATTATAAAATAAAAGTTTAACCTTAAGAATGAAAATGTAATTGATCATGTATTATATAGCTATACTAATATATAGTTTATAACTACTACTAATATATACTAATATATAGCTATACTAATAGTCTAATATTAATACTATTAGTCTAATATTATACTAATGTCAAATTTACATTTTAAAAAACGGAGAAAATCAGACCGGAAACCGGTAAAACTGGAAGTACCGGTTGAGGAGGGTAACTAGTGCGTAATCGGTTTTAAAAAATGTAAAACCAGTCATATCGGTTCGGTCTAAGATTTTGTCCAAAACCAAACCGGACCGAACTGGATCCGTTACACCCCTACTAAGAGCCATCTCAAACTTCAAAGCTTGATGTCCTGGGACTCATATATCCTCCCAAATTCTAGCAGTAGACCCACTTCCAATTCTCAACGAATTCTTTTCTTGTTATATATATCACCCAAAGCTAATAAGCTAGATTGCAAACATTAACAGTCTTGGCCGCGACAATCCATTTATTTCATTTCTCAAAAAATATTCCGACTTTTTTTTATAAGTAGAAAAGATTTTATTAATATAAAAATAAGCATAATCTGAGTACGTCTTGTTTGGATAGTGAAATGAAATGAGATAATTTTAAAAGAAAGTTGAAAGTTGAATAAAATATTATTAGAATATTAATTTTTAATATTATTATTGTTTTAAAATTTGAAAGAGTTGAATTTTTTATTATATTTTTTGTAAAAATTTAAAAAAATTATAATGATGAGATGAGATGAAATCGTTTCGGTATCCAAAAAATTTCATAAAAATCAAGACCATAGGAATCTACTGGCGGCACGTAAATAAAGTCTTCAAGAAACCTTCTTTTAGATTATAACCAACTTATGGGCTCAATTTCATACTATTCTTTTTCCATGCTATTATTGATATTCTTTTTCTCAGTAATTATTAATGAGAAGAAAGTGTATAAAACATCGGTTAGACTTTATTTTCTGTTTTATACCATACAACGTTACAAACATCAGAATGCATGTAGAGTCCTGAGCGGCAACTCCGCCCATCGGAACCCATACCCCCAAGCAAAGGCCCAGCTTCGAAGAAAAACCGGCCTGCTAAATGTAATGCAAATAACTCTATTTGAATACTTCTAGTACGCCTAATATTAATGAAATAATTTGATTTAAAAAATAAATTTAATTCATAAATTCATATATAATATCAGTGGACCCTACGAGCTTCTTATCTTATACTATTATACTTGGAAAGAATTGCGGAACACGCAAGGAGTAGGCATGCATACGTGTCAGATGCTTCTACAATGGGCAGGAATTTTTCCATTTATATGAAAATTGAAATTTTCAAACCTCTGACCGTTGACTAGAATAAACGGCCTTTTCCTAATTCTTCAGAGCTAGCTTTATTTGTAAATTTAGCAAAAGCAGCTAATTATAATTAAAGAAAAAGTCAAAGAACTTTGAAAAGTCCTTGTGGAGATAAATGATCCGTGCATTCTGCAAACTTCAAATCCTTATGCAAAATTCAAATCGTTAAATATATATATTTATTTATATATATATATGAGAAATTCTATATAAAAGTTTTATACCACACACACACTTAATCAATATGTGATTTGTTATTTTTACTCTTCTATCCTAATGCTTGAATATATGTATATTTAAGTATATTAAAAGAGAAATGATAAATACAGTCGTGAGTGTCCAAGCGGCGTGCAGTCGCTTTGATAAAAAGTGAATAAAGATGGGACCCACTTGAAAAAAGTTAAGTTTTTAATAGCGAATCCCACTCATTTTTAAAGCGACTGTATGGCGTTTACGCATTCCACGACTGTATGTAGAATTACTCATATTAAAATGACAAAAATGACAAATTATATGTTGGTCAATTAGAGTTATATGGTGTAAGACTTCATTGTAGCATTTCTCGTATAAATATATATAACTTGTAAAAATGCTTTGAGATGACTTTCTCCTATTTATTTTTTTAAGCATTCTACAAGCCATAAAACTCATGATGATTTCAATAACAATAAACAAATCATTTTCATAAGAAAAAATCGACTCATCATTCTCTCATCATTCTATAATGTTATATTAAATGAAAGGTTTACAGATGAAATATAATAAATAGTCTCCAATCATCTAATTACGATTTAAAATAGATGAGTAGTATTACTACTCTTCTCATAATCACGATTTAAAATAAAGGTATTTTTGCAAGACCATAATATTTTCATAATTATTTTAAAATGTCATTTATTTAAGACATGATTATAAAAAGGCCGGCTGTGTATTTATCATTTTCCTAACTTTTAATAAGATTGATGCAAGTGAAAGATCCATGCACGCGAAATTACGCTTCAAACGTACATCAAAGTCCTAATTAGCAAAGGCAGAGATTGTTGATCTCTTTGAATGATCATCGTAAATAATAATAGATAATTCAGCAAAAAAATGATTTATTAATTAATTTTTTTACTACACGTACCGGTTTAGTTTGAATTAAAATGGCAATCCTTTCAAACAGAAAAAGAAAAAGAAAAAGAAAAAGAAATTAAGATGGTAATGTCCCTTTTAGAATCTTCATTACATAGGGAAGATCGTGACATTTTCGAAGGCTGACCTTTGACTATTCCACCGCATGGCTAAGTATGTAAAATTCCACGTACAAGTTGCAAGGTACGTAATTAGTGTAAAGCTCGTGTTTTGACCCCATATTAAACTATAGTGTTCTTGCAAAAATAAACCGACATTACGGTCGTGAAATCTGAAACATGCATGATCACGCAGGTTATATATATCGAAGAGTCCAAAATTAATCAGCCCCATGCATGCACGCATGCTTGCTGAAGAAAAGTACGTACGTACTCATGACAATTAATTAGTTTGTCAAAGTTCTATGGTACGTTGTCAAATCGCCAGCATGCAATTTGGGCTTTACTACGTGCTCGCGCGATAGCTTCGAATTTTCTCTTTTTCAATTTACGAAATTTCTTGTGGGAATTCAAGATCTCTCCCTGGCCAATCAGCTGGATGCATGATGGAATGGTTTCCTGCAAAGTTAGAAAATATGTACGTTATGCAAAGCAACATTGTGCGTACAGTTTTCACATTATTTTCACATTATTTTCCAAGTATTCAGCAAATTACGTATATATCCCCTCATAACACTATAAATAAGGAAGCTTCCATCCTGTTTTTAACGCAGAAACACAAACAAAAATGAAGCGCGTTAGCTCTTCAGTGCTTATTTCATTTGTTATTACTCTTCTTTTCTCATTTTTATGGGCAACTTCGGCTCACACCCATGATGACTTCCTTCAATGCCTGACCCTTCATGCTGGAAACTCCACCCCCTCAATTTCTCAAGTCATTTACACCCCGGCCAATTCCTCATATTCATCTGTATTGGAATTCTCCATACAAAATCCTAGATTCTCAACACCTGCCACCCCGAAACCTCTAGTCATTATTACGCCATTGCATGTCTCCCAAATTCAAGCAACCATTAAGTGTTCCCAAAAACATGGCATGCAAATAAGAGTTAGAAGCGGTGGTCATGATTATGAGGGCCTTTCTTATGTTTCTCATTTTCCATTTGTCATAATCGATCTGATAAATCTTCGTTCAATCAATGTTGATGTAGAAAATGGCACTGCATGGGTTGAAGCCGGTGCCACTATCGGTGAAGTATACTATAGGATTGCCGAGAAAAGTAGAAACTTTGGCTTTCCGGCCGGAGTTTGCCCGACTGTGGGTGTTGGTGGACACTTCAGTGGGGGAGGGTACGGCACCTTGTTGCGCAAATATGGCCTTGCTGCAGATAATATTGTTGACGCCCAAATGATTGATGTTAAGGGCAGAGTCCTTGACAGAGAATCCATGGGAGAAGATCTATTTTGGGCCATTCGAGGAGGTGGAGGGGCCAGCTTTGGAGTCATTCTTGCGTGGAAAATCCAGCTGGTTCATGTTCCATCAACTGTGACTGTATTCACAGTTAATAGGAACTTGGAACAAAATGCAACCAAGCTTGTTCATCGGTGGCAATATGTTGCAGACAAGCTTGATGAAGACCTATTCATTCGGGTCATCTTAAGTGCTGCCAATTCTAGCCAAGAAGGGAGGAGAACAATCCAAGCTTCATTTAATTCCTTGTATCTGGGAGGGATAGATAATCTCCTTTCATTGATGCAAGAGAGCTTCCCTGAACTGGCTTTGGTAAGAGAAGATTGCTCTGAAATGAGCTGGATTGAATCTACCCTCTACTTCGCCGGGTTTCCAAGTGGGGAATCCTTGGATGTACTGTTAAGCAGGACTCCTCTAACAAGACCAACTTTTTTCAAAGCAAAATCTGACTACGTGATGGAACCTATTCCAGAAGTTGGCTTGGAAGGGATTTGGGAGAGATTTTACCAAAAAGAAGCCGAGGACGCAGAATTGATCCTGAGTCCGTATGGGGGAAGAATGAGTGAAATCTCGGAATCTGCAATTCCTTTCCCACATAGAGTTGGTAACATCTACAAAATCCAACACTTGGTGTATTGGGAAGAAGAAGGAATTGCGGCATCCGAGAGGCATATAAGTTGGATCAGAAGGCTTTACAGTTACATGGCTGCCTATGTTTCAAAATCTCCAAGAGCTGCATACATCAATTACAGGGACCTTGACATAGGAACAAATAGTAAGGAAGGCAACACAAGCTATAGACGGGCAAGTACATGGGGTACTAAATATTTCAAGAGCAACTTTAACAGGTTGGTTCATGTGAAGACCATGGTCGATCCCACTAATTTCTTCAGGAATGAACAAAGCATCCCGGCTTTTTCATCCTAGTGAGAGGTGATTTTCAACCTGATGATGCTTAATTACAGAAGATATTGTACTCAACAATAAATCCTCTCTCTATCTTATTGTTTTACCTATTATTCCATTTATAAGCACATATCATAAAGGCCATATATATCGATATTTTATATGTATTGTAAAATAAAAGGGTTTCCACAAATTGAGGCATATATTCATGTCTGTTGATGCATATGTATATGTATATATATATTTGGAAAATATATATTGTATTTTGTGACATAGATGTTTATGTTCCATTAATAATATAGTTTTCATTTACGTCAATTTTATATTTTGATCCGTTGCATGGTTTGGTGGTTATGAATTAATGATACTCAATTACATCACTAACCAGCTCTTAGTCTCGATTATATATAAAACTCAGACAATTGCCGGTCACAGGAAGCGCGCCGCTATTAAATGCCTTCCTCTTCAACAAAAATTTGACATTTGGGCAGCAGAAGGTCGAAAAAATCCACGATCATTGTCCAATATACACTACAAGAAAATTGAGTTTTTGGGGCCATTTAATAGCAACGAAAATACCATTTAAAATCAAAATAGATTCATTTTAGCTGTAAATAGTCATTTCGCTGGAATTAACTGGCTGCAAGTAAGCAGTTTTCTTGTAGTGATATTTCTATGGATAAATTAATTGCGATTAAAATAAATGATTAGGTGGCTTATAATTTGATATATACAAAAATAATTTTAGATAAAAATCCGTGCTCTATATATATATATATCTATACTTGAGGGTATTAATTTACTATTTCTCTTCAATTAAAATATGTTAATTAAGCAGCTTTTACCTATCTCGTTTGTTTTCACAACTCATCTCAATTTATCTTATTTCATCTAATCATTGCACTTCTTAAATTTTCACATAAAATAAAATATACAATTCAACTTTTTCAAATCTCAAAACAAAAATAATATTAAAAAAATATATTCTAATAATATTTTATTCAACTTTTAACTTTAGTCTCAACTCATCTGATCATCTTTTCTCATCTGCAAAAACAAACGAGGAAAGAAAAGGCCGTACGAGAAGTACTTTAAAATTAATAAAGCCCTTAAGTAGAAACAAAACGAGCATTTATAACGGATTATTTGCAACGAAAATAACTATTTGCGTTGAAAACAAATTCATTTTAATAGAAAATAATCACTTTCGCAGAAAATAGCTGGTCATAAATAAGCAATTTTCTTATAGTAAATATTATTGATATTTTATCCACACGTATATATATATATATATACTCGGGTCTGTGTGTCTATCCATATCATGTATATATGTATGCATATATATATATATATATATATATGAATGTAGAAGAGTCCAAACTTTACACCAAAGAAATTTGGTGAAGAAAAGTGACAAGTTGCATGGTCAATGTTCAATATAGTCTGCAATTTGGATTTTACCACTTGCAGACGCTAGCTTCGAATTTTCTCTGTTCCGGCCTATTTATCTTCATTGGAGCTCCAATCTGGATGTTGGAATGGTCTGCAAATTAACCTTAGAAAATTCAACATGCAAAAGATGTTACCGCCGTAACGTTCACGTAAATTTCCAAGTCTTAAACAAGCAGCGCAGAACACAATAAAGAATGAAGCTCGCATCCAATTTCTAGCGCAGAAACACAAACAAGAATGAAGTTTCTTAGGACATCAGTGCTTGCATTTCTTTTTACCTTTTTCTCATTTTTATGGGCAACTTCGGCTCACACCCATGAAGACTTCCTTCAATGCCTGACCCTTCTTGCTGGAAACTCCACCTCCTCAATTTCTCAAGTCATTTACACCCCCGCCAATTCCTCATATTCATCTGTATTGGAGTTCTCCATACAAAATCCTAGATTCTCAACACCTGCCACCCCGAAACCTCTAGTCATTGTTACGCCATCGCATGTCTCCCAAATTCAAGCAGCCATTAATTGTTCCCAAACGCATGGCCTGCAAATCAGAGTTAGAAGCGGTGGTCATGATTATGAGGGCCTTTCGTATGTATCTGATGTTCCGTTTCTCATAATCGATATGATAAATCTTCGATCCATCAGTGTTGATGCAGAAAATGGCACGGCTTGGGTTGAATCCGGTGCCATTATTGGTGAAGTTTATTATAGGATTGCCGAGAAAAGTACAAATTTTGGCTTTCCGGCGGGACTTTGCCCGACTGTGGGTGTTGGTGGACACTTCAGTGGGGGAGGGTATGGCACCTTGATGCGCAAATATGGCCTTGCTGCAGATAATATTATTGACGCACAAATGATTGATGTCAAGGGTAGAATCCTTGACAGAAAATCCATGGGGGAAGATTTGTTTTGGGCCATTCGAGGAGGTGGAGGGTCCAGTTTTGGAATCATTGTTGCATGGAAAATCAATCTGGTTCATGTTCCATCAACTGTGACCGTATTCACAGTTAATAGGAACTTGGAACAAAACGCAACCAAGCTTGTTTATCGGTGGCAACATGTTGCAGACAAAGTTCATGAAGATCTATTCATTCGCGTCGTGTTAACTGGTGCCAATTCTAGCCAAGAAGGGAGGAGGACAATACAAGCTTCATTTAGTTCCTTGTATCTAGGAGGGATAGATAATCTCCTTTCATTGATGCAAGAGAGCTTCCCTGAACTGGGTTTGGTAAGAGAAGATTGCACTGAAATGAGCTGGATTGAATCGGTCCTATACTTTGGCGGATTTCCAAGTGGCCAATCCCTTGATGTTCTACTAAACAGGACTCCTCTAATAAGACCTTTTTTCAAAGCAAAATCTGACTATGTGATGGAACCTATTCCCGAAGTTGGCTTGGAAGGGATTTGGGAGAGATTTTATGAGAAAGAGGCAGAAACAGCATTATTGATCTTCACTCCCTATGGGCAGAAAATGAGTGAAATTTCCGAGTCTGCAATTCCTTTCCCCCATAGAGCTGGTAATATCTACAAAATCCAACACGGTGTGTCTTGGGAAGAAGATGGAATTGCAGTATCTGAGCGGCATATAAGTTGGATAAGGAGGCTGTACAGTTACATGGCTGCCTATGTTTCGAAATCTCCAAGAGCTGCATATATGAATTATAGGGACCTTGACATAGGAAAAAATAATAAAAGGGGCAAGACAAGCTATAGACGGGCAAGTATATGGGGTGCTAAATATTTCAAGAGGAACTTTAACAGGTTGGTTCATGTGAAGACTATGATCGATCCTACTAATTTCTTCAGGAATGAACAAAGCATTCCGTCTCTTTCATCTTGATGATTAGTGGTTATATTTAGAGATCTATATCTCTAAATTAAAAATTGTACTCGGCAATAACGCCATTTAATATGCACAGCTAGCTAAAGGCTATATATGGATACACACACACACAGTGGATTGTAATTTTTTCTGGTTTTCACAGATATATATTGATGAGACATGCATGTTCATGGAGACACAAAAACAATATTTATTTGCTGACATGATGATCATGATCATGTTCAAATCTTTCTCATTATTTATATCAATTATATTTGGATCCGTTTGTTTATAATTTGGTTATGAATACATGACCGAGACTCAATTAATGCTAACTATAATTAATTACGAGATTTTAAAAAGGAAGTCTTCGAAAAAGAAGAAGAAGAAGAAGATGTTGATCAGCACGGATCATTATTGTCAATATTGGACGTTATGCATGGGTATCTTGCGATTTAAGTAAAGATTAGGTGGGTTAATATTTTATATAAAAAATCTGATTTTTAAAATCCTCTATAATTCTTAAGGTATTTTATTATCTAGAATTTTTTAAATTTAAACCGGCCAGCAAATTCAAATTAAATAATTAGAATTTTTACTACATGTAACTTTCTCACTTTTAAAGTAGGCTAAAATATATGAGATATCCTAAAAAAGGGAAAATTCTGAAAATTGTTGACAGTTGCTTATATTCATGATAAGCTATATATAGCTACTGGCTGAACAAGTAATCAAAAGGTCGTCATGTGGAATAACGTGATGAGATTTCATCATCATCGATTGTTCAACCTTATTTAGTTGGCATGCACTAGAGACTTGTGAGAGTGAAAGGGGTTTGTTTTCTATGTAATTTATGTTTAGAAAAATTTGTTGTGATAATTTTTGTTCATGTGTACGTTAATGCTTCTTTCTTTTATTTTACCTTGGACTTGTTATTTCTCATTTAATTTACATCCAATTCAATTTTTAGTAGTATTTTCATTTAAGTGGTTACTATATATAAGAAATTGACCATCTGGCGAAAACGCCACGGGCTCAAAGCTCTCTCAATAGCTTCAATAGTTCACTGAAAGCTTTTGGTGTAATGAACCGCAAGCCCTTAAGAAAGAAAGACATAATCATATCCGATTTGGTAATTAAGACAAGATTCGATTCTCAGAAAGAGAATCAAAGAGACCTGGCTTTCTACCCTTTGCCGTAGGACTGTTCACCCAACTCGATCCGGGACGAAAACAACTATTCTAACCCGACCCAACTTAGGGACATTCCGCTTGGCCAATTAGCCGACCCAAAAACTCTTTTAGAAGAAACAAGTATTTTGATCTGATTTTTTTTTTTAATGATCTACAAAAATTTGATTACCATTTTATACAAAAAATTTGAAATGCTCTGTTCCAATGTTCTTTTGTGATTTTGTGTAGGAGGTTGTGATTGTCCCCTAATTTGCAAAATTTGTTTGTTTCTAAATTTCAATGTAATTGGGGTTTACATTGTAACGAATGTCCTACGGTTTATTGTATTTTCAACGGATGGCTCTGTATTTCTTCTCATTGTTAGAATCTGATTTTCTTTGCAATTACACGACTTTTGAGAGTAGTTATAAGTGAGTGGTGGAAGTGATTTACAACATCACTTCAAGACTGCATCCTTATTGGTATCCTTTGGTGAACTACATCCATTCAACTCTCCAAGAGTTCATGTTGTGTCTCTACATATTTAATCCTTCATAGTAAAACATGGCCAAATACTAATAACAAAATTTGGTAAGAAAAACAAAGACCACTGCATTTGACACTACTTTGCAATTAACAACTGTTTAAAAAAAAAAAAAAAGAACAATCCAACCCAAGGCAACTTCCTGGTTATACCAACAAGAACCATATTTTGCTTACATCATAAAGAGCAATATCCTGGTTGCATCAATCCCGAAAGATCCACAAAGAAAATTCATAACTAAGCCCTCTCCAATTGGAGCAACAATCAATAGAAATCCACCATCACCAGTCACCACATAATACTTAAAATCGAACTTCAAACATGAGCAGAGAAGATTATGCATCAATTATCTTGAAAGTATACAAAACAAGGATCAAATGCAAATATTATATATAATACTATATAGTCCAATCAATGACTTAACCAATCATGATCAGCAAGCAAAAAATGGTCGTACCCTTGGATTAGCTAGTTTTGGTTCAAACGTACTTCAAGTAATCTTTAATCGACCTCATTCAAAGTTTTCTCTACCTAAAAAAAAATTATGTTAAACATATAATTAATTGAAAAGATTATATGAAAATAATTTTCAAATATGAATCTTACCAGTTTCTAACTTGTAGCTTTCAGCATCTTCCATTACATCTTGGGAGTCATAATTAATGAGCTATGAAATGAATTTAAGACATGACCTCCAACACTAAATGCCGACTCAGAAGTAGTAGTAGATATGGGAATAGCTAACACATCTCGAGCTATATTGGCAAGGATCGAATATCTGCTTAAGTTCACCTTCCACTATATTAGAATATCAAAGTTTGGTGTCAATCCTTCAACACTTTCTATGAAATACGTATCAAATTTTGATTTAGACTCTACCACATATTTTGATGCTTGATATTGATGATACATACTGAATAGATTATCCTCATTATCATAAGAAGTGTTGCTTTGGGTCTCACCAACACTTGATTGGCCCCAACTTAAACTTACATTGAATTTGAATACTACTTATACATCCGCTCAATCATCCTCCTTAACCTTGTAACAAGTTCAGAAGTTCAATCATGGCCAATAATATTTGTAAACCAAAATTTCAAAACTTCCAACTTGGAGCGCGGATCAAGAATTTGACATTGAAAATCAAAAAACTAAAATACCCAAAATCGAACAACAAGTTCAGATAATCCATATCTTCGATCAGAGAGCTAGAGCTAGGGCTGCGACTGCAAAGGACTAATGGAGCTTCTTTATGGAAGGAAAAAAATGAGAGAGAGGGAGGTAGAGGAATAGCCTTCGTAAACTGTAAGCAAGAGAGAAGGAGGCTAAGAAATATGTTTCTTTCGGTTATCGGGTATTAACCGACCCTAACCGCAGTGTTTCGAAAGTAAAACGAAAAAATTCCGTTTCCATTTCTTTCAATCCGGGTCAGGTAATTCGGGTTGGAAATTTTGGGTTGGATCAGGCTTTCAGCTTAAATGTATAGTCCTAATAAGAATGACATTAAATGATATAAGAATGACACTTGGTATTACAATTAATGATAGAAGAACCATTTGTTGTTGAATACCATGTGCCAATAGTGATAAACATTTGGACATGGTTGAGTATCGTTTAGCAGAATGGTTACTATGATTAGTACTTATGCTGAGAGAGGCTTAGACTTCATTTGTTTATAATGCTATATATATAGTAAAAAGGTATCCCGAGTACATAATTAATCATTGTTAACATAGTTCTCTTAACTCCTTGTGAAGAGTCTTGATAGCCACTCCCCTGCCGTAAACATGAACACCTAACTAGACCAGACGGGATCAGTACTAGTTAAAGAAACTCTGCAGATTATATTAGATCATTAAGAGATCAGAGAGATGAAAAAGAGTATGTGAGATGGATATTCCTCCATTAACCCCTTTACCAGCTCATTCATGAGGCTATTTTTAGGTGATCCACATTACTCTTTGGGCAACATTCCTTTTGACCACTGTGACACAAAGAGGCCCCATTTAATGCTATCTCCTAATGCATCATGCTGCTAAGTGAAGCTGATGGCAGCACATTCATATTCTTACGAGAATTAATGTTACAAGAATGCCTTACACTATACATATCCACATAACCAATAGGTGATTTAACATTTTTAATTTTTTTTTATCTAAAGACACACATATTTAATTAACATTAAAATAGAATGAAAAAACTAACTAATCACATATTGATTAAGTGGAGGTGTGTGGTGTAAGGTTTCCATGTAAAATTTATCTATTCTTGTATGTTAATTATGTCCACATTAATTAATTTCTGATATCTCTTGCCTGTAACTACTTATTGCTACTCATTTAATTAGACATGCTCTATCTTGCATCACCTTTAGTGCCTCGCGTTGTATCTTGTACCTCATTTAATGTTACATGTCTCAAGGCCCTTGGGCCTTTGGGTGATGGGAAAACATGCACTATTCTGTGGTTGTAGTTGTTGTTGTGGGTCATACATAGTTTTGATTTAAATTGATTTGGGTCAAAATGAGTTGGCTCAATAAGATACTATTAATAAATGAATCAATTGAGGGTCAACCTACAAAACTCACAATTTGAAAGTAGACATAACTTGAATAAATTCTATTTTCAGCAAAATCAAGGATTACCCTTTACTTCTACTTTCAAATTCTATATATTTTTGGATTTATGCCTTTGTTGTTGTTGGGATGTAATATTGATCTTGTTATTTGAAAATATAATAACTAAAAAGTATCAACCCTTTTTTAGTTAATATTTAAACTTATTTTCTGGAGATAGTAGTTTTTTTTTTTTTATTAATTTGAATATTGATTATAAAATACTTTATCATGAATGTAGTTGGAATTGTGAATGATTTGTATAAATATCCTTGTATTCTATATGAAATTATGTTAATTTGATCAAAATAAATATATAGGTCTGCTAAATTCATTTGCAAGAAACAGGTTAAATTGGTTGAAATGCATGGGTTGTATTCAAGTTAAAACAATAAGAGTCAATTATCAAATGGGTTATGCAAGTCGTGTTGTATTACTCGTTATTTATATATGTCGTATTAGGGTTTAATCCATTTAATTAAACAGGTCCAATTTGATGATCCAACCCTACAAGGATTCGTTACGGTTTTTTGGTACGTGGAGTTTTTATGAGGCTTGGGCCATGGAGCACAGGCTTGGGCGAATAGACCCAAGCCAAAAGTTCGCTTAACGTTCATGCGACAAGTCGATTGAGCGAAGCTCATGCAGAGAGTCGCTCGACACTCGATCGAACAAACGTTAGAAGAGAGTTTGGTTGAGGCTCACTCAACATTTTGCTCAAGCGAATAACACAATGATTGAAAAATTAGGGCTTTTGCTGTACAGTGCTATATATATGTTTATTATAAATAGTATGACCGTTTTGAGAATTGTAATTTTGCCCCCAAGTAATGCTAGATACAGTTGTGGAATGCGTAAACGCTGTACAATCCTTTTGAAAAAGAGTAGGGTACACTATTAAAAAATGAGTTTGTTTTTTAATGTGAGTCTCATATTTACTTATTCTTTTCAAAGGAATTGCACGACTTTTGCATACTCTACTACTATAAATATCATTTCTCTTTTGCCCCACAATGTACTTTGACATTCCTCAAGAAAATAAATCATATGCAGCTCTATGAACATAGGCACGTTGGCGAACTATGTAAATTTTTATGTCGTGTGATTGATTTATTGTTTTACTTTATTCTCTTGCATCTTTTTCAGAACACCCGCAATCAAAGTAACCATAAAAAACGACTAACTATGCATTCCTAGGTTATAACAATAGTATTGACAGCAAATTATATTATATGAAGCCTCTTCCCAAGAAATGGGCAAATAATTAAGTTCAATTATATTATATAAAAAAAAAAGTCATATAAAAGGGCCGCATGTGACCCTCGATCTCTATAAGATTTGGGAGAAAATTACATAGTTAAAACACTTACATGCATGTACCATGTGAATATTCTGTATAAGTGCATGTTGCATGATGTGAATGTGCGCATCCAATCGATCATTCAACCTATACAGCTTGGTTTTAATGTGTTTAAACTCTCAAGATTAAAACTAGCTATACTATAAGTACTGTTCAATATTAATATTCAATCTCCGTATAAACCATTCTACATTGTTGTTTGGATGTCTTGATCTCACACTGGTTCCAAATTACCGTTCGATGATGTCGATCTCATGCATGTTATTGTATGTATGTATGTATGTATATGTCTTCATGATGAAGTTGTCAGCGACGACAATATTAATGATCTCTCAATACCTTAAAATCAAATTCATATAAGTAGGATGACCAAATTATTATTTTTTTATACAGGAGGTGGGGGGTTTCGAATCTGGTTCCCTCATTTAGAGACCAAATCTTATTATCACATATGATCCAAAGAACCCTAGCATGACCAAACCATCTTTAAATGACTGGCTAGTATATGTAAAAGTGGCTAGATCTACCCAAATTAAAATTTAATATGCATGCACACAACTATTTTCAAATTATATAATAGCAATGTACTATATACCGTTCTAATTTTTTTTTATTGCATTAAAATTAGTATTAATATTATTCCGTGTTGTATCGGGTACAAAAACATATATCTAAGCGTATATAGAATTAATTACTGAAAAATATTTTGTCATAAAGAAATTTTGTAAAAATAAACTTATAAATTCCTATCGTAGTTTAATTTAATGCTAAATTATAAGATTTTTTATTGTAAAGTAAATTTTCATCCGAACATTTCAATTTATAAATTTATGTTTAAAGAAATCTCTTTAAATATTATGTAACATTTCTCCCCAATTATTATAAGAATGATATTAAAATATTTCAGTATTATCAGTAGTACTAATATTTCAGTACTGTCACATGTTAATTATTATATAATAATAATATTATTATTATATGTATCAATAGTTGAAGATATTCGGATAGAGAGTACGTACTCTCTAATTAATATCATTAAATGGTTACAACATATAATAGACAATAACTTGACAATGCCAAGAGAAATGACAATAATAGAGCAATATTAATGATAACAAATAAAATAAAAAGGATAATGCCGCACGCACCGAACAAATCCATTGGGAGTGGGTAAGGAACATCTTTTTTTTTTTTAGTTATTTTTAAAACACTTTTTAAATCCCCTTAAATATTTTTAAAAAAATATTAAAATCATAAACTCATTAAAAAATACTTTCTTAACCATTAAGTTAAAAAAATAAAAAGTAAAAATAAAATAAAAAATAAAAGAAAGAACGATACCCACTCACGATGGTTTTTCTGGGTAGGCCGACTAGTACTATTATCCAAATAACAATTACTCTAAAACAAATATCAATGCAATATTTAAAAGTCTACCAACTTAAAATTAGTTTTACCGATTAGTTGTCTTATATAAATATTACATATACATATATATATATATATATATATATAAGAATGCGAGGCCTGGAAAAATCGTCAAAATCGAGCTATTTGAACTCCGATCCAAGAATAATATTGTCGATTTGTAACAGTACTTTTCTGCAGCTTGAAGCTACTACTGTATTCATACTTCGTACATTAATCATTCAGCACACAAAAGAAATTGTTGCCTTCATAATTATTTGGTTCTACTTTCTTTCTTCTTTTTCTTCTGGTTTATATATTATCTTTTCTGATGGCCAGTAGTGATAGGCCGCTCATCCAAAGATATTATATATATATATATGTATGTATGTGTGTATGTTATATGTATCATGTATATGTATATGTATATGTATATGTATATGTATATGGATATGTATGCACTTGCTTTGGTGGCTTCTATCAATAAGAGCTCTATAAGTACAATCGAAATATCAAATGAGTGGATAACATGCATGATGCATATGGATCACAAAAAGACTCACATGCGCATTAATGGGATGGCCACCAAACCTATCTGCAAGTGTGAAAATGGGTACTCGTTTTTAATGTCTTGCGCATTTCTGGCCGCGGCCTGCCCTATACGTGTTTGTACTTTGTATGCCTGGCATTGTCCATGTACAAGTCAAATCTGTAAGCTATAATTTAGCCTAAAGTAAAAAATCAAGCTAATTAAGAGATAAGATTACGAAGAAACAAGAAAAGACACTCAGATTTTTTAAAAGAAAGATTCAGATTCTTAAAAATAAAATAGTTTACAAGGCAGGTTGAACTCAATTATTTCAATAAAATAGACCTTTATATAAAGAGGAGTACCAACTCCAGTACTACATATAAAGACTCGAAAGGATCTTTTCTAAATTCATCCATTATATTGAAAGATATGTGAGGCAATATTGAGATATTGTAAAATTACCTATTATAATGGATTTCACTTGCAAACAACTTGGGGACATAGGCATTATGTCGAACCATATAAATTCCTCATGTCTCTCTTTACTTATTTCTATTTGTAATTTATTTATTATTTATTTTCATGGGTGAACGCGAAGAGCACCCTATCAAAGCCAGAATCATCAACGTTGTAACGCCCCGTCCCCGAGAGTCCGGAAAGTTAACCCATGTTATCCGATAATCAACTTCAACACTATTAATATACTTCCAGAAGTTCCAGATCAAATGTAAGCACTTCAAATTTAATTAATCATACAAACTCATATATCAAATCCTCGATACCGTAACTCGAAAAAAAATATCAACTTTTCTACATGGCACTTAAACCCATATTTTAACAATATAATTATAGACTCAAAAAACGTGGATCGGGAATGATTCTTTCATTCCTTCCTATCTGTTGTACAAATTAAAGCATTAACAATACAGATGAATACGTGGACACGAATGCTGATCATGATGATGATCCGTCGACGTTACCACTAAAATCTTCCAACTATCTTCCCCACGTAACACCCAATTAACATACGTACAGATGGTTACCTAGAAAACCTCCCAAATTAGTATATGTTTTCAGACAGCTAGCTAGCTGATCCTGATCATGTTTGGTAGAGGCAAAGGGAGTTTGACTAGTAAGCTAGGGATCATCCAATTGTAGTTATATCAACACATGCAGGGGGCCGGAATCTCAATCGAGATCTGCTTCAACTAGGGAAGAGATTATCTAATTCGTTCATTATGGTAGTCAAACAATACGTGTCATTACAAGTACGACGACTGATCATCAAGTGTTGATGTCCAAATATAGCTTATAATATTAATATATATAGATTGATCAGAATGAGTAATATTTTATTTCAACGATTGGACTTTTGATTTAATATAGATTAATAATACATGCACCTAGGCTGGCTATATCCGCGTGTGTATATATTTATATATATATATATATATATTAGGACCATTTTTGTCTCATAGTCAAAACGTATCAATCTAAAATAATAATAATTAGAAAACGTATTTCTTTAAGATATATATACATATATAGTGTATATTCAAAGTTAAGTACTAATTATATATCTTTAACGGTTTTCTTAATTTTGATCATATTGGGAAATACATAATATTATTAGTAGTAGTGGGTGGCTTAATTTGTTACGTGACCTAATAACCGCTAAGTGTCCCCAAATTATTATGATATATAAAACTAAAAGCATGTAGTCATGTGCGTACGTGGGTCAATGGTTAAAATATTATTATTACCATCTATTATTTTCTTTCACTGTCTCTTCTGTACATCGCTCTCTGTCTCTGATCTCTATTATTATTATTATTATTATTATTATTATTATTATTATTATTATTATATGTCTCTCAAATTCGATCCCGTAAAGGGTTGACTCGGGATACGTGCATGAATTTAATAATTTTGTTAATTTGCAGCCCTAGCTAGTCCCAATTGACTTGGTCACCCTGCCAATTATTAAAGGTTCAATATATATCTGATATATCTGTTAATTAACTATGTATATCTCTGTGTGTGTATGAGGGGTTTGTGAGGAATTAAAACATGGATTTATTGACTTATTCAGGCTCCGAATTCGGCCACGTTAATAAACATATACAAGTTATCAAGTTTTCCATGACAACTAAGCCAGTTGAACCTGCCCCACCAGGTTCCATATATACTAGGCGCATGCAGATCGTGGGGTTGATCAATTCTATAGCGCCCCTCATGATTGATTTTTTTTTTTTTTTTAAAACGTATCATTTATTTAATTGATGAGTCACAATTAGATAAGATTAACTCCAACAAGATAAGATTAACTCTATATCCGATTATTAATATTCATGTTAAAATATTTAACATTATTTTCATATTCTACTCTAAATTGATCAAAGAACCCGCTTCAAATGAAAATTAATGCTCAGCCTCCAGTAAATATAAATTTGTTAATGAATATTACGAACTAGTGTACGTGACCGATTAATGCAAAACCACATGCATGGTACGTATATTTATATGTTCATGGATAAACGACTCAATATTACATATAAATATATACTATAGAATTATGTCACGTAAATAGTATATAGTGTCAAGATCAGTTTTAAATAGAATAATTTTTCTAATAATGAAGGAGACTATAACATTTGTTATTATTCTTATAAATTTTCCAAATAATATCGAATGTTTAATAAATGTTGTATAGCTCATTTCACATATTTATTTCTATGACGTTAGTTAAGAATTTTAAATTCCAACAAAACTTATGAGAATATATATCTTTTTGTCTAAAGGCTAACGTTGCTGCCTATCAATGCGCCAATTGTAAGTGGATTTTGGTGAATAATATAAAATGAAAAGTAATAAACACGCGTATCTGTTTACAATTTTATTTTTTAGGTCGAAAAGGAAGAGAAATAAATTACGTGCACCATTCTCAATTCTCACATGACGTGTGCATGACATTACAGTTCTGGATATATATTATATTTGTAATTATCTAGAAATTCAATATTATGCAGATCAAGAAACGCACGTTTCAATGGCAATATACGTATATACAATAATGATTTGGAATGTCAACGTCCGTCTATATAATTAACAAGCTGACGTTTCGGCGCCACTTCTTTATCTTTGAATATTATAGGTCAATTACGATGTGCAGCCTTGCATGATCTTCTTATCTTTATTTTTTATTTTTTTATTTTGACGAGTTTCTTTGCCGCACATGATCATCCTACATATATTGGCAATCCAAGGATCCGACGGACAAACCCAACCCTTCTTAATTACTAATGCAGAATCAAAGATTACCAAAAATGAGAACTTCAGTACTACTGCCCGCAGCAATGCTTTCTTGGCTCCCACTTCTTCTACTCTCCATCTCATGGATTTCTTCCGTTTCAGCCACCTCTGGCTCATTTATTCACTGCCTTTTGAGCCATTCTCAGCCCTCTCATCCAATCTCTGCGGCTATCTATACTCCCAGCAATGGCTCCTACTCTTCTGTTCTGCAATCTTACATCCGAAACCTCCGATTCAACACGTCCACAACCCGTAAACCTTATCTCATTCTCACTGCTTTGCATGAGTCCCACATTCAAGCAGCCGTGGTTTGTGCCCACAGGCACAACCTGCAAATGAAGATCAGAAGTGGAGGCCATGACTATGAGGGTGTTTCTTATGTTGCCGAGGTCCCGTTCTTTATCCTCGACATGTTCAATCTCCGTTCCATTCACATTGATATGGAAAGTGAGACCGCTTGGGTCCAGACCGGGGCAACTCTCGGCGAGGTTTACTACAGAATTTACGAGAAAAGTAAAACCCATGGCTTTCCTGCTGGTGTTTGTCCCACAGTCGGTGTCGGTGGGCATTTTAGTGGAGGAGGTTATGGTAATATGATGAGAAAGTACGGCCTGTCAGTGGATAACATTATTGACGCTCAGATTGTCGACGTTAAGGGCAAACTTCTTGACAGAAAATCTATGGGAGAAGATCTGTTTTGGGCCATTACAGGTGGTGGAGGAGCCAGCTTTGGAGTGGTTGTTTCTTACAAAATCAAAATTGTTCGCGTTCCGAAAACAGTGACTGTTTTCCGGGTCGAGAAGACCTTGGACCAAAATGCAACAGACATCGTGTATCGGTGGCAACATGTTGCAGATAAGCTGGATAACAACCTTTTCATCAGGCTTATCATGGACGTGGTAAATGGAACTGATGGCCAGAAGACTGGAAGAGCTACATTCCTTGCCTTGTTCCTTGGAGACTCAGACAAACTTCTCTCAGTCATGAAAAAGAGCTTCCCTGAATTGGGATTGAAAAAATCAGATTGCAACGAAACCAGCTGGGTTCAGTCTGTGCTTTTCTGGACCAACTTCCCTCTCGGGACAGCAAACGATGTTTTGCTCAGCCGAACACCTCAATCTCTGACCTACTTGAAGAGGAAATCAGACTATGTGAAAAAGCCAATTTCCAAGGATGGGTTGAAGGTGATTTGGAAGAGATTGATTGAGCTGCAGTACGTAATACTGACATTCAATCCGTATGGTGGAAGAATGGCTGAGATTCCGGCGGAAGCATCTCCATTCCCACATCGAGCTGGGAATCTGGCAAAGATTCAGTATGCAGTAAACTGGAATCAGGCAGGGCAAGAGTTGACAGATTACTATATAAATTTGACAAGAAAGCTTTACAGTTACATGACTCCATATGTGTCCAAGAATCCAAGAGAGGCATTTTTCAACTACAAAGATCTTGACCTGGGTATCAACCATAACGGAAAGGACAGTTACTCGGAAGGAAAAGTTTATGGAATCAAGTATTTCAAAGATAATTTCAAGAGGTTGGTGAAAATCAAGACTGAGGTTGATCCTGGTAACTTCTTCAGGAATGAACAAAGTATCCCTACCCTGCCGCACGGACGGTAGTTTGTGTGTATACATACACACATTATTGGTGCCTAGCTTGCTAGGATTTGAGCGCTTAAAGTATTTCTTCTTGTGTGTACTATATCTATTTGATTGCCAGAAATATTTCCTGAAAAATGGAAATATATTATTGTCCAAAATAAAAAAAACAAAGCTGATCCGTTGTGAAAATAGAAATTGAAACTGTTCCAAATATATGTATGGAATAGCTAGCAGTTTCTGTTGACGAGTTTAAAGAAGAGTCATGCTGTTTATAAATAATAAATTTCGTACAAATTTTTTATAATACAAAAAATGGATTTTATTCATATTAAAAAATAATTTTTTATATTTATTTTAAAATGGAATCTAATCTTTTACAAAAAAAAATTTTACGAGATTTATATTTGTAAAAATTATTTCTGATAGTAAAAGCTGCAATTTGATCAGTACTGGCAATGGGGACGAGAAATTTACGGATGTTCCCGATGGAGTTGACATATCCGGTTTTGAATTTGGTCAGATATAAACCAATCAGTTTTTTACAGCCCGGCAATGTAAATAGTAAACATATTTACAGCAGACAATATTAAAGCAGTACGTTAATCTATAATGAAAAACGATGGATAGATAACATTTTTCTTTTTAATAATCTTTTAAACAAATATATTTTAAATAATAGATATTTTTATAAAATATCTTATAAAAGTTATATCGTAAATACTCCATTTTAAAATATGATTATATACAAAAAGTGGATCATTACTCATCTATAATTTGTAGAACTAACTAATTATATATACGAGCCTATATCTTGTACAATGCACGAATTGTTATTTATGCGTAATGTGCAGTGCCATACCACATTTAAAATCTTTATAAATCTCTAATCAAACACGATTTTGTAATTATAATCAAAGTGACTAAAATAACCTATATTCCCCAAAACCTAAAATCTTAATAACACTAAAATCATTCTCAACTATTAATCGTAAAAAGATAGGGGCATTTTTGTAATAATGTTAATAGAGATCCAAAAGTGACTTCAACTTATAAAGTAAACAGAGGTCATTGGGAGAGTGGGAGAGAGACGTGCGGTAACTCTTACTGAGAGAGGGAGAAGTTCTGCAATGGACTCACCGAGAGAGGAGGCTGATGCGCGGCGGCTCTGGGTAGCTAGGGAAAGACTGGTGACATGACTGGGTTTTCTGGGCAATGCTGGTGTGACTCTGAGAGAAGGAGAGAGTGAGGGAGAGAGAAAATGGAGGGAACTGCTCGTCCTGGCTTACCAAGAGAGACACGGCGGACTTGGAGCAGCGTGGAGTGCCCATCGGAGTTCTCTGTGCCGGCGGTAATGACAGGTTGGGGCTTGGTGACATGGCTCAAAGTGGAAACACTTCCCCTGTTTCGGTGGTATAAAACAGAGGTGGCTTTCATGATTTACCGTCGGTGGTTATAATCAAGTGAAAGAACGCTTCTGGTTTCTTTTGGAAATGCAGAAAACTACGCGCTTGCCAGTTTATTAGTTGCCTCTACGCATTTGCACCGCTTGCCATTCGATAACCGCTTCATACTTTTTAAAGAAAAAGTGTCCAAATGAATAATTAGTGTAAAGAAAGAGTGTCCAAATGAATAATTAGTGTAACTATTGCAAGTGTAAAATTAAGATAGAAATTATCTATAAAATTATATTAGCATTCTAAAATTATATATAATCTATAAAATCTTCTTGATGGATTGTAAGACTGCAATTGAGAATTGAAGAGATTTTTCATTCCATCGGTTGGCATTTAAACTTTTTTCTGATTTTTCATTCCACCGCTTGGCTTCTTTTCTATGCTATGTCAACTGCAACAGATAACTCGGGGCCATAATTGTCGGTTCTAATGACACATCAGCAATAAATAACACCGCTATTATATATAGTAAAAGATATATATGTGTGTGTAATTCGAAAGAAAAATATAAAAGAAAGAAAAGAAAGTATCCAGCTTGCTCTTACTTTTAAAATTTATGGTAACAAGTCAAAGAAAGCTTTTGGCCTGTGTAGATTTGTAGGTGCATGGCCGGTAGTACAATTAATCCTACACCTTTATTTAGGTTTGGTTGTGACCGTTTGAAACGAGGTAATAAAACTCTAAGCCACGTTAAATATTCCAATATTCCAACAGAACTAAGCATTTAATTAGAATAAGTTGAGATCATTATAACGGGTAAGGAAAAATCTATTCATCATCTGGTTCTCTCATGATTACACACCACGCACTAAACTCGGTTCAGAGACATGTCACGGTTCAGCTAAGCAAATTAGGCACCCTCCCCTTACTTCTCTCTTCTCCAATGCTTCTTTCTTCTCCCTTATCTTCTTCATTTTCTCTACTTAACTATAATGAAATCAAACCCAAACTTTTTCTTATCAAAAGATGGCTAAACATCACCATCATTATGAAGAATCCATTGCACAACAACATCAACAACCAAACATGTTGGGCGTTCTTTACTGCTCTAAAGAGCATTGGGAAGAAGAAGTCGGAGAGGACTATTTCCAGCAAGAAGATGAAGTGGAAGACAACTCTTACGGCATTAGTAATTCCAAGAAGATGAAGGTTGAGGAGACCCAAGTGTCCCTTTTGCTAGACCTGTAGGTGATTCTAAGTAAATCTTATTGGATGTCTGTGAAATACTTGTGTATGTGAAAGTATGGAGGATGAGCAGCTGCTTATTAGGCCTAATTAATTTGTAACACTCACGCCCAGTACAAAACTCGTGTTCTAAAATTTTTTTTTAGGTTAATATGTATGAAAAACTCACTTGAGATTTAATGAGTAATTTTGAAAGAGACTACGGGTCCAAAAATTTAGTTTGGCAGAGTATGGATTTTATTGGGCTTAATAATTAGGTTAAAACTTTTATAATGGACCAAGTGGAAATTTGCCCGAGAAATTTATGGGACAAGTTGTATTATCTTTAGAATTTGAGTCGAAGCCCATTAATATTCATTATTTACGTGAAAAGTTGGATTATTCTAAAAGTCGAGTCGAGGCCAATTAGTATCTATTGTATACTTGATCCATGAAAAAAAAAATTACAGCTAAAGAGATTTTCGAACTGTTCTATCCAGCCCGGCCCAACCTAAAAAAACAGAGGTTATGTTTAACTTCAGTGATAGGGTTGTGCATGTCTACAGTTAACCAAGCAGAACCTATCACTATTCGTCACCAAGGTGATGCACTTAGAACAGATACCACTATTATATCACGTGGTCAGGTCAGAAGCTACTATTGTATCTCGTGGCAGGGCCAGATGCCACTATTATATGCCATGGCAGGATAATAAATCAGAGCAAAATAGAAATGTTAGTACGAACACAATATCAGAATCAGAATCATCGGATTAGAACCAGAAGCAGAATCAGAATGTTACGTAAAAAATTTTCAGATGCCACATCATATCATAACAGAGTACTAAATAGATTACTCGTTCGAAAATGAGCAGCACAAAAGGCTATCCCAAGTGCAGGAGCGTGTCGCGTAGTAATTAGGAATAAATTCCTAGATCGTCTCTACAGGGAAAGTGCTAAAAATAAACTCGTGTAAAATGGTGGAAATATTTACAATGAGAAAATAAAAATAAAAAGTAATGATATGTACAATGGATGAAAGAGTGCAATGAAAAGAAAATTTTACTGGTCGTGAACCAGATTCATTTTTTGGTTGGTTTTGAGTGTTTTGGATGCAGTGATGAAAATTAAAGAAATTAAAATGCAAGACAATGAATTTATATTGCTGAAAATTAAATGACTGAAATTTAAAAGAGCAAGAAAATTAAATGACATAAAAATAAATTGCAGAAAATAAAAGTGCAGAAAAATAAATGACAGAAAATTAAATGACAATAAAATAAAAGTGCAGGAAATTAAATGACATAAAATAAAAGTGCAAAAATTTAAAGTGCAGAAAATAAATGACAGTAAAATAAAAGTGCAGGAATTAAAAGTGCTGAAAAATAAAGGATATTAATTTAAAGTGCATAAAAATAAATGACATAAATTAAAATAAAAAAAAAATAAAATAAAAGTGGAGACTACAGATGAAGGAGAATAGCTCGATAACACAGTTGGTCCATTAAGCTCTCAACTGCATCACCGAACTCCCTCACTTCATCTGCACTTTCTCCTAAACTGAAAAACTACATCCTATTCATAAGCTACTCTACTGGGTGTCTAACATCGACCACATCCTTCATTTGCTTACAAGCCTTTATATAGGCTTCAAAAGTGCACTGTATGCTTGCATATGCACTGTCCCATGTGCCTGATCAGTTTGTTTCCCATCTACAGAGGAATCCACTTTCCAGTTCATCTCCTACTGCTGTCTGAAGCTTTTCTCCTTTTCTTTTTCTTTTCTGCTTCCAGCGTGCTGAGTGTCGTCCATCTCTTTCTTTTTTTTTTTCTTTTTTTTTCTTTCTTTCTCTTCCTTTCTTTCCTCTGCTTCCAACGTTTTCCTTCATCATTTTTTTTCTTTTCTTTTCCCGCATGCCTTTCCGTCTCTCTGCTTCTTTTCTTTCTTTTCATTTTTTTTTCTCTTCTTTCTTTTCCGTTTCCGTCTGCTTCATCTTCTTCCTCTTTCTTTTTTTTTTTCTTTCTTTTTCTTCCGCATGCTTCTCCGTCTCTCTGCTTCTTTTCTTTCTTTTCTTCACATTTTTTTCGTTCTACTGCAGTGCCCTTCCGTCTCTCTTTTCTTCTTCTTTTTTTTTTTTTTTTTTCTTTCCGTTTCCGTTTTCGTCGCCCAGCATGCGTCTGCTTCATCTTCTTCCTTTTTCTTTTCCTTTCTGTTGCAGCATCTCTGGGTAGTGCCGCTGTGCTCGTGGTGATGCAGAGGAGTCCACAAGGTTGTAGAGTGCATGAACGTTGGCAGCGAGGTGGACGTATGGAGGGGCACTGCACCGTGAAGGTGCTGCTGAGCATGCGGAGGTTGGATGAGGCTGCGCTGAAGGAGACTGGGCAGAGGTGCTTGGGGATGATCTGTGATGGAGGTGGTGCGACGAAGGTGCTGTCATTTGCAGCTGTGGCAACCGGCATGGGCAGTGGTGCATGGTGATGCACTGCAGAAGTTTTCATGAATGTGCAGTGGTGCTGCCGTGGCGTCGGACGGTTCTTGGCCGTGCATGGAGTGGAGAACTAATCGCCGGCGTCTTCTGTGGACGTGCGAAATGTATAGGATGGCTCACGGTGGTGGCTCGAAGCTGTTGGGCACGGCGGAACTGTAGCGTGAAGCGGAGGATCGTGAGGTTGAAGATGACGCAAACGACGTGTCGTTTTCGTGTATTGACAAAACGGCACGTCGTTTAGCTAAGATGGCAGAAACTATTCAGTGCAAAACGACATGTCGTTTAGTCAGCGCAGAAAAAAAAATAAAAAATAAAAATAAAAAATAAAATAAAATAAAATAAAAATTAGACAAGCAAAAGTAAATAATAATCACAAAAAAATAAAAATAAAACTAGACAAATAAAATAAAATAAAATAAAATAAAGAAGCTAAAATAAATAAAATTAAACAAGAGATGAAAAAAATAAAATATTAAAAGTATGTTGTGCATGTGAAGAACTTATTGCCCAAATAAATCACAAGTTATAAAATCAAGCATAAACTATGCTTTTAATCAATTTAATTCACAACTTGGATTTATGCCTCTTAATCAATTTTTCCATCTAAAACCAATGATAAAATAATAAAACAATTAAAAATATATTGGTTTTAAATGTGTAAAATGTGCAATAATGCAGCTCAATCACACCCCCAACTAACCTTTTGCTAGTCTCTGAGCAAAATAGTGAAAATTAATTGAGATGAATATTGCATAAAGCTCGAAATCCAAACAAAAGCAATCAAACGCAATAATGAATTCTCACAAAATGCGACATGTAACTATCAACTCCCAGGGGCTATATTCACCAAGACTGTCTCAACAATCTTTCATTAAGATTTGGGAAAATGTCTCAAAACTCAGATGTGTGTGTAGCTAAACGACTGTGTGTTCTTCATTACTACTCGGGATTTATCTCAGGATTTTTCAACCTTAAGATTAATCATTTCTGATTCTAACTACCTCAAAGCCCAAGGGTCTAGCAGTTTTCACGTCAACTCTGTTTAAAGGTTGATCACTCAACCCCCAGAGTTTGGGTAACTGTTTCTAGCCCTTTAATAAGGAAAGCGCATCGCTTCATCCTTTATTATTATTACTATTATTTTTTTTTCAAGTGGATTCGAACTGTGGGGAATCAAATCGAGGACCGTGCGCCTAATCCACACAATCCCAAGTTCGCCCTTACCACTGAGGCAGATCCATTTTTTTTTTTTCAAAAGGCTCGGTAGTCCTGCAGTTTACCTCTCCTGTGTAAAATTCATGAACAGTAATGAAGAACACTATGAGTGTAAGCGTGTGCAAAAATATTGTTTGAGATTTTTCCTTCATTATATATAAATCATGCCAAGTCTATCTCAATAAATATAGCATCCCGGTGTTTCAAGTCATACATCAAGCAGAATATGATGCATCAGGAATTATGTTCTATGCTCAGGGTTGAAAATAAATGTTCATAAAATAATCCCGCTCAACTACACCACCAAGATGCTCAAATTGATAGAAATGGAGTGTGTCAATGATGTGTATAACAGTGCATATCACATTAAGGCAAAAATTGTGTAATCCAGTGCACACACACTAAAACAGAAAAAATAAGCAATAAAAGAAAAACTATCACAGAAAATAAAGAAAGAAAAACAATCAACAAACAACAACATAGAAAATAAACAATCATGTAATCCATTATACACATGCAAAAATAAATAAATAAACAACAACACAGAAACTAAACAAAGAGAGGCAATAAAAAAAACAACACAAAATAAACAACAAAATGCAATAGCAGAAACAATATTTAAGTAAGCATGCGAGAGTAGAGAAAGAAAAAAACTTCCTGGCCCAGAGGTAAATGCTTGAGGTGAAAAATTTTCTTGCGAAAATTTTTATGTGTTTCATTCCAGCTAAGTGTTGAGTGTTCTCGACACTAGAACCCTTAAGCTGGATCAAATTTGAAGATGATCTGCCAGCTGAGCAAGAGTTAAACATCCACTTGCCATAAATCCTGGGTGTCGTAAATCCCGAAATTTGACAATTGCCGTAAATCATGGAGCCCTGGGTCCGGATCATGCTGTAAATTGCAAATGGACAAATGCTTTATGGCCTCGATCTCTGCTTTGGGTCCCGACTGGATTGATCTTCGCTGAGCCTTTGAATGCTCCGGACCTCTATATAAGAGATCATTTCCACCCTCTCGTAACACAGAACAATATCTGCATTTCTCATATTTCGCTTTCTTTCTTTTCGCAATTCTCACAACTTCTCTCAATCTCTCAACTTATCAAATGGCCAGCCAACATTCTGCTAGCAATATTCCTAATCTGAATCAAGCATCACCTACCCCTCAACCAGTATTTCTCTGTCCTGAGGCTGTCAATGCCATGGTTGGGGCAGAGATGTATTTCTCTACCCGGTCCGATGCTGAGGTGGTTGCAAGAACGAGAATGTTGGGTTCCCAATATGCTGCCGCCGTTAATACTATGTCCCGGAGATTTCTTTCACGTGAAAATGAAGTTGACGAACTTAAACTTCAGATTTCTAAATTGCAAGGAAAGCTTGCAAATAAACGTAAAAAAATTGAAATTTTAAAACATGAAAATAGGGAGTTGTGGGGATATGTGGAACAGTATGCTCAAAAACTTCAACCACACATAGAAGAGATGGAACGAAATACGGAACAATTACAAAGTGATCAGCAGCGTTTAACAGCAGAGGTTCAACGTTTACAAAAAATAGAGGGTCAGTCTGCTGTATAGTCTGCTGGTTTATGATAAAGCTTGTTTATTCGTTATTTCCAACTCTATAAAATTAGTCTTTGAGTATTAAAGTCACAACAAATCTCCTTCCTTTTTTTTTTTTTTTGTATATATATAACACGCAGAACACCAAATAAACACATGCAAAGAAAAAAATGATTTTTTTTTATATATAAAACACGCAGAACACTAAATAAACATATGCAAAGAAAAAAAATGATTTTTTATTTTTTATATATAAATATGCAATAAATTTAATGAAGCAATTAATGTAAAAACAGAAAAGAAATGACTCATTCAAAAGCGGGTTTTCTAAGACTCAATATCCCTAAAGAAATATAGCAAAACAAATGGGATAACAGGCAAGATAACTACTTTGCCAAAGCGGACACTTGCGATCATTGTGCAATCGCGTGTCGGTATCACTTCATCATGCCAGGAAATCCTGGACGCTGACATGGTATTTTTTTTTTTTTTTGAAAATAAAGATAAAAACCACGAGTTTAAATTTAAACAACTTTCCCCGGCAACGGCGCCAAAAACTTGACTCGTTCGAAAATGAGCAGCACAAAAGGCTATTCCAAGTGCAGGAGCGTGTCGCGTAGTAATTAGGAATAAATTCCTAGATTGTCTCCACATGGAAAGTGCTAAAAATAAACTCGTGTAAAATGGTGGAAATATTTACAATGAGAAAATAAAAATAAAAAGTGATGATATGTACAATGGATAAAAGAGTGCAATGAAAAGAAGATTTTACTGGTCGTGAACCAGATTCATTTTTTGGTTGGTTTTGAGTGTTTTGGATGCAGTGAAGAAAATTAAAGAAATTAAAATGCAAGACAGTGAATTTAAATTGCTGAAAATTAAATGACTGAAATTTAAAAGAGCAAGAAAATTAAATGACATAAAAATAAATTGTAGAAAATAAAAGTGCAGAAAAATAAATGACAGAAAATTAAATGACAATAAAATAAAAGTGCAGAAAATTAAATGACATAAAATAAAAGTGCAAAAATTTAAAGTGCAGAAAATAAATGACAGTAAAATAAAAGTGCAGGAATTAAAAGTGCTGAAAAATAAAGGACATTAATTTAAAGTGCATAAATTTAAAGTGCATAAAAATAAATGACATAAATTAAAATAAAAAAAATAAAATAAAAGTGGAGACTACAGATGAAGGAGAACAGCTCGATAACACAGTTGGTCCATTAGGCTCTCAACTGCATCTCCGAACTCCCTCACTTCATCTGCACTTTCTCCTAAACTGAAAAACTACATCCTATTCCTAAGCTACTCTACTGGGTGTCTAACATCGACCACCTTTCTTCATCTGCTTACAAGCCTTTATATAGGCATCAAAAGCCAATGCATTCGCGCTGTGCTTAGCTACCCATGTGTGCGTCTGACTTGTTCCCNGGTCTCTTTCTTTTTTTTTTTCTTTCTTTCTCTTCCTTTCTTTCCTCTGCTTCCAGCGTTTTCCTTCATCATTTTTTTTCTTTTCTTTTCCCGCATGCCTCTTCGTCTCTCTGCTTCTTTTCTTTCTTTTCATTTTTTTTTCTCTTCTTTCTATTCCGTTTCCGTCTGCTTCATCTTCTTCCTCTTTCTTTTTTTTTTCTTTCTTTTTCTTCCGCATGCTTCTCCGTCTCTCTGCTTCTTTTCTTTCTTTTCTTCCCATTTTTTTCATTCTACTGCAGTGCCCTTCCGTCTCTCTTTTCTTCTTCTTTCTATTTTTTTTCTTTCCGTTTCCGTTTTCGTCGCCCAGCATGCGTCTGCTTCATCTTCTTCCTTTTTCTTTTCCTTTCTGTTGCAGCATCTCTGGGTAGTGCCACTGTGCTCGTGGTGATGCAGAGGAGTCCACACGGCTGTAGAGTGCATGAACGTTGGCAACGAGGTGGACGTACGGAGAGGTACTGCACAATGGAGGTGCTGCTGAGCATGCGGAGGTTGGATGAGGCTGCGCTGAAGGAGACTGGGCAGAGGTGCTGGGGGATTATCTATGATGGAGGTAGTGCGACGAAGGTGCTGTCATTTGCAGCTGTGGCAACCGGCATGGGCAGTGGTGCATGGTGATGCACTGTAGAAGTTTTCATGCATGTGCAGTGGTGCTGCCGTGGCGTCGGACGGTTCTTAGCCGTGCATGGAGTGGAGAAATGATCGCCGGCGTCTTCTGTGGACGTGTGGAATGTATAGGATGGCTCAAGGTGGTGGCTCGAAGCTGTTGGGCACGGCGGAACTATAGCGTGAAGCGGAGGATCGTGAGGTTGAAGATGACGCAAACGACGTGTGGTTTTCGTCTAGTGACAAAACGGCACGTCGTTTAGCTACGACGGCAGAAACTATTCAGTGCAAAACGACATGTCGTTTTGGTCTGCCGACCAAACGACATGTCGTTTAGTCAGCGCAGAAAAACAAAAAAAATAAAATAAAAATAAAAAATAAAATAAAATAAAATAAAAATTAGACAAGCAAAAGTAAATAATAATCACAAAAAAATAAAAATAAAACTAGACAAATAAAATAAAATAAAATAAAATAAAGAAGCTAAAATAAATAAAATTAAACAAGAGATGAAAAAAATAAAATATTAAAAATATGTTGTGCATGTTAAGAACTTATTGCCCAAATAAATCACAAGTTATAAAATCAAGCATAAACTATGCTTTTAATCAATTTAATTCACAACTTGGATTTATGCCTCTTAATCAATTTTTCCATCTAAAACCAATGATAAAATAATAAAACAATTAAAAATATATTAGTTTTAAATGTGTAAAATGTGCAATAATGCAGCTCAATCAATAGATTCAAATTATTTTCATATATTCAAAATAGATTCAAAGCATCTTCACATAACATGCACAAATTTTTAGATTTCATATTCGCTTTTTTTGCACAATTCAGAGATAGACTGCCATAAATAATTCATGTTGACACCAGTTATGACAAAAAATATTTTTCTCTTTTTATACATATTTCATGAGTAAATAGAAATAAAATGACCGATGTTGTTTTCAATTTTTTTTTTTTTTTTTATAACAAAACATGCATATTTTTCATAAAATCAATCTCAATCCAGTCCTTTTATGCAAAGTCTAGCTTAGGAACCCCACTTACATAAACTTTTTAACTTTTTTTTTTAAACTTTCTCATAATAGTGCCAAGTGGAAATCAGTCGTCACCTTTAAAATAGTTGCGTACGTAACTTGTGTAAATTTTCAATTGTACACGTATTTCATAATTAAAACCTAAGAATGAAAAGAAAATCCATTTTCCCGTAATATCTAAAATTCTCAAACTGAAATACCATTTCCTCCAAATACTTTGATTTTCACATAATTTTCTCCAAACAATTACACGATTTAATCCTAAGATCATCATATTACTCTGTAAATTGGTCTTATAATATTGTTCATTCAAACATGTGATCTTAACATGAAAATATACTCATTAAATCCATCATAATCCACCAACCCAAAACTCCACACAAAACATGATTTAACTTAAAATTAGAGCCCAATGAAAAAATATTTCTGGTGGAAAATGTGGATACTAGTCAATGGCTGTTGAATAAAAAAAATCAAAAAGACAAAAATGACTGATGAGAACATGGTGGCAAATTTAGTGGCGGATGCTGTTCAATAGCCCCTCCAATCAATATAAAACACTTAAGTTGGAACTGTGGGGGCTTAGAAACCCTCGAAAAGTTCATGATCTCTGCTTGTTAGTCAGATAAAAGAGACCTAACTTAGTTTTTCTCATGGAGACAAAACTAAGGAGTGCCAGATTTGAGAGTATTAAAAGGAAGCTAGGCTTTGATTGCTATTTTCTAGTAGACTCAATGGGAAATAAAGGTGGATTAGCTATGCGTTGACACAACGAGTACGCAGTGGAAATTATTAACTATTCTCAAAACCAAATACATGTTTTAGTGACTGGGCAGGAGGACATGCTACAATGGTTTTTCACAGGGTTTTATGGTCACCCTGAAACTAGTAAAAGAAGTAGAACTTGGGCCTTACTTTCTATGCTCAGACCAGGTTTTAATCAAGCTTGGTGTTATTGTCAATGAGATATTGTCATCTCGTGAAAAATATGGTGGGAAGTAAAGGCCTGAGAGACAAATGGAAGATTTTAAGCATGTTGTGTTTTGTAACAGTTTGCATGATTTAAGGTGGAAAGGGAAACTTTTTACTTGGAGTAATAAGTAGGCAGGTTCTAATTTTACTAAAGAAAGACTTGATTGAGCATTGACCAATTCTTAGTGGAAGGCTACGTTTAAGAGGTATGTTGTGAAAACTTTGACTACAAGGAGATCAGATCACAGGCCAATCTTATTGGCATGTCATAAAAAAGAATTCAAAGCTATGAACAAGTGTAGCAGGTTCAAGTTTAAGGCAAAATGGGTTAAGGATGTAGAGGGGGAGGAAGTGATTAGAGAAGGGTGGAAGGATGAAGTAGATGGGCAAGATCACTAGGAGAAGATTAAGGGTAAGCTTTCAGGTTGTAGCAGTAAGCTTACCAATCAGAGTAAGGGGAAGTATATTGACTGCGATAAGGAAATAAGATTGAAAACTGATGACTTGAAGAAGCTGCAAGATGAAGAGGGTCCGGGTCCTTGGAACTATCAGAATTTTGCAAAAGGATCTTGATTTTTTGTTGAAACAGGAAGATCTCAAGTGGAGACAAAGAGCAAAAGTTAGCTAGTACCAGATTGGAGATAAAAATACAAAGTTCTTTCACTTATGTGCAACTCAAAGACAGAAGAAGAATAGAATTAGAGTTATAAAAGACTTGCAAGGAAGAACATGGGAGAACCAAATGGAAATAGAAGGTGCTTTTACTCAATATTTTAAAGAGATATTTAGTTCCACAAGACCAACTGATGAAGATTTGGACAGCTGTTTGAGCTGCATTGAGGAAAGGGTGAATGCTGATATGAATGATAGATTACAGAAGCTGTTTACAAGAGAAGAAATAGAAGAAACATTGCATCAAATGGTACCTTTAAAAGCACCTAGACCTGATGGATATAATACCCAATTTTTCCAATCTTATTGGCATATTGTGGGGGACGAGGTGTGTAATACTATTTTACAATTTCTTAATAGGGGTAGGATGGATATGGAGGTTAATTCCACTTTTATTGCTTTGATTCCAAAAATTAAAGAACCTTTTGTTGTTAATCACTTTAGGCCAATTAGTTTATGTAATGTATTATATAAGTTGGCATCCAAAGTTTTAGCTAACAGGTTGAAGCATGTGCTGCACCTCATAGTCTCGAGCAATCAAAGTGCTTTCCTTCCAAATAGGCTATTTACAGATAATATAATTATTGCCTATGAATTGTTACATTCAATGAAAACCAAGCAAAAAGGAAGATTAGGAACTATGGCCATAAAATTGGACATGTCCAAGGCTTATGATCGTGTTGAGTGGAAGTTTTTGGTTGCAATTATGAAGAAGTTAGGCTTTGAGGATAGGTGGATAAAGCTGGTTATGGACTACATTACCACTGTGACATAGTCAGTAATTGTGAATGGAAAGCATGGTGAGTTGTTTCGACCATAAAGAGNAAATGGTACCTTTAAAAGCACCTAGACCTGATGGATATAATACCCAATTTTTCCAATCTTATTGGCATATTGTGGGGGACGAGGTGTGTAATACTATTTTACAATTTCTTAATAGGGGTAGGATGGATATGGAGGTTAATTCCACTTTTATTGCTTTGATTCCAAAAATTAAAGAACCTTTTGTTGTTAATCACTTTAGGCCAATTAGTTTATGTAATGTATTATATAAGTTGGCATCCAAAGTTTTAGCTAACAGGTTGAAGCATGTGCTGCACCTCATAGTCTCGAGCAATCAAAGTGCTTTCCTTCCAAATAGGCTAATTACAGATAATATAATTATTGCCTATGAATTGTTACATTCAATGAAAACCAAGCAAAAAGGAAGATTAGGAACTATGGCCATCAAATTGGACATGTCCAAGGCTTATGATCGTGTTGAGTGGAAGTTTTTGGTTGCAATTATGAAGAAGTTAGGCTTTGAGGATAGGTGGATAAAGCTGGTTATGGACTACATTACCACTGTGACATAGTCAGTAATTGTGAATGGAAAGCATGGTGAGTTGTTTCGACCATAAAGAGGGATAAGTCAAGGAGATCCATTATCTTCTTTCTTTTTCATCTTATGTGCTGAGGGATTTAGTGTTATGCTGAATCAGGTAGAGGAAAAGTGAGAGATTAAAGGTGTTGTTGCTGCAATGGGTGGTTTGAGAATTAGCCATCTTCTCTTTGCTGATGATAGTGTTCTCTTCTATAGAGTAAGTCTTGAAGAGTGACAAAGGATATAAGGTTTGTTACAACTTTATGAGAAGGCTTCTAGACAGTGTTTGACTAGAGACAAAACTGCTAGGTATTTTTAGCTCCAATACCAGTGTTGAAATGAAGCAGGTGTTAGTAAGTGCTGTGGAGGTTTCAGCTAATAACAATTATGAAAAATACTTGGATCTTCCAACTATGGTTGGGAGGTCAAAGTATCAATCATTTAGAGCTATTAAAGAGAGGATTTGGGCTAAGATCTCAAGCTGGAAGAACAATTTTCTATCACAAGCAGAGAAGGAAGAAATGTTGAAAGTTGTTGTTCAAGCAATCTCAACTTACACTATGAGTGCTTTTAAGTTACCAAAGAAGCTGTTAAAGGAGATTAACTAGATGATGTGGAAGTTTTGATGGGGGTACAATGAAAATCAAAAGAAGATCCAGTGGAAAAATTGGAGAAGTATGGGGGGGTCAAAAGGGAGTGGTGGTTTGGGTTTTAGGGACTTGGAATCTTTTAATAAAATTATGTTGGCAAATCAAATAGGGAGGTTCCTGAATAACCCAAGTTCTCTTGTAGCAAAAATAATGAGGCAAAAGTATAATAGAGATGGTAATGTTTTGAATGCAAAAAAGGGTTCTAATTCTTCTATGATATGGAAGAGTTTAGGGCCCTCAATATAATTAATAAAAGGAGTGTATGAAAAGTTGGTAATGGTAATCGTATCAGAATTTGGCATGATAGATGGGTTCCAAGACCTGTTCCTTTAAAAGCCCAATCCCTATAAACTATATATATACCAAAGACTCCATAAAATATAAATTCACTTATTCAAACCAAATATATATGTTTCTCACAAGGATACCAAAGAACGACCTCAACATAACAAACTAAAATCTTCATAAAAACTAAAAAATATCCACGTCTCAAAACACTCAAATCAACATAAAATACTCAATATGACTCTCCAATAATTACTTATACCCTTTGACATTTATTCATCTCTGATCATCAAATCTTGCTAATACTTCCTACTTTTGATTTCTAGCTGAACCATTAAGGTCTCGTTTGTTTTTATAAAACATCTCATCTCATCTCATCTAATCATTATAACTTTCTCAAATTCTAATACAAAATAAAATAAACAATTCAACTTTTTAAAATTCATCTTATCTCATCTCATCTAATCATTACAACTTTTCCAAATCTCAATACAAAATAAAATACACAATTCAACTTTTTCAAATCTCAAAACAAAAATAATATTAAAAAATATATCCCATTATTTAACTTTTTAACTTTAATCTCAACTAATCTCATCTTTGAAAACAAACGAGACTTAAGATTATCTGAAAATATTATAGAGATAAGGGGTGAGTTATCAACAACTCAGTAAGTAGAGAATATATATTAGTATGTAAACATGAGTCTTTTCACAGAGTTCAAAATGTAGAATAAAACTTTTAGTTTCAGAATGCGGATCCCCAAAACATATTATCAAAATATAAGAGCGAAAGTTCAAAACATTAATATTTAAAAATCTTTTGGCATAACATAACTGAACATCATCATCATATCATATAAGAAGAGAGACAATATTTAACTCCTGTGGTAGGGTTGTGCATGTCTGCGGTTCCAAGTAGAACCTATCATTATTCGTCACCGAGGTGATGCACTCAGAACAGATACCACTATTATATCTTGTAGTGGGATCAGAGGCCACTATTGTATCCTGTGGCAGGGTCAAAGGTCACTATTATCTCCTATGGCAGGGTCGAATGTCACTATTATGTCCCGTGATATGGCTAAAGGTCACTATTATATCTTGGGACAGGCTAGAGGCCATTATTATATCCCGTGGCAGGGCAATAAATCAGAGCAAAATAGAAATATTGGTATGAACACAATATCAGAATTAGAATCATCGAATTAGAACCAGAGACAGAATCAGATGCAAAATCAGAATGTCATGTCAAAGATTTTCAGATGCCACATCATGTCATAACAGAGTACAAGCAAATTCAAATTATTTTCACATATTCAAAATAGATTCAGAGCATCTTCACATAACATGCACAAATTTTTAGATTTTATATTCGCTCTTTTTACAATATTTAGAAGTAGAATGCCAAAAATAGTTCATGTCGATACCAGTCATAACAAAAAATATTTTTCTTTTTTTATATGTATTTCATGAGTAATAGAGATATAATGATCGATGTTGTTTTCAATTTTTTCTTTTCATAGAAAAACATGCATATTTTTCATAAAATCAATCTTAGTCCATTCATTTTATGCAAAGTCTAGCATAAGAACCCCACTTATATGAATTTTTTAATTTTTTAATTATTTTTAACTTTCCCACAATAGTGCTAAGTAGAAATCAATCGCCACCTATAAAATAGTTGTGTACGTAACTTGTGTAAATTTTCAATTGTACACGTATTTTATAATTAAAACCCAAGAATGAAAAAAAAAAATCAATTTTCCAGTAATATCTAAAATTCTCAAACTGAAATACCATTTCCTCCAAATACTTTGATTTTCACATAATTTTCTCCAAACAATTATACAATTAAATCCTAAGATCATCATATTATTTTGTAAATTGGTCTTATAATATTGTTCATGCAAACATGTGATCTTAACACCAAAATATACTGATTAAATCCATCATAATCCACCGAACCAAAACTCCACATAAAACATGATTTAACTTAATAGTTTTGCCAAGATTTGAACTTTAATTATAATTAAGCCAATTATCAAACGAATTTCCGTTGTCATTTTGTTAGCTTCCAGAAAATTATTCTATTATAGTTATAACTAGAAAATAAATAATATGTTAAGCATACTTAAATGATATTATTATTTATTAGACTTCTTGTAGAATGTAATAATTATGTTAATTATAAGAAAGGAAACATATTTTAAGAGATGAGGTTTTCACGACTTATTTAATTAGCATTGAATATAGTCCAAGTATTATACTAAATTATAATTTGACAGTGAAAATATGTTATTAGTATTTAAAATCCACGTTCATTGATTTCTGTATTAAACATAATATTATTTTATTACTTTCTACAACATTAATTTAATTAAGTACGATATTAGGACACGTTTTCTAGACAGATTTAGTGACATTTAATGCTTCGCATAGGTGACGAACTACGAAGTGAGATTTAGGAAGCAGTGCAGTTAAGTAAGTAATTTGATCACAAATTAGGATTATCACATGTCAGCTTAGATAAATTATAATTAAAGTCAATTCTTGATAGCCACTTTTTATGTACCACGCATGTCATCCAGTATAGCACACGATCATGTCATTCTGCATCATGTTTAGATTCAAAAATTATAATTATGTTCGTATTATGTGATACATCTCATGTGCATAAGACAAGTAAGCTATCTTAAGTTCAACTGAAAGATAATATTATATCAGTTTAATTAGATGGTCATTCAGATGCATGGTACGAATGTAGTTTTATGGTAGATGTGCAAGCCATAGACTCAAATATTGTATACAGACTCAATGGTAGATGTGCAAGCTGGCGGTGTTCAAGAAATGCCGCTAAATTGTATACAAACGTTGCGAATGAGATTTTCAAGTACCGACCTTTTTTCATGTGAAAATAGCGACCACCCAGTACCGGCAGACGGTTACGCTGGCAAAAAACTACCACTAATTAAGTAGCAGCCTTTTTTTGGACAGGTGCCAGTGCTTATCGAATGTCGGCAATGCTTGGGTTTTTTGAAGTATACCTCCTTGCGGCCGTGGAGCGTGGGGTCTATACACAACCAGGCACACAGGGTAATGTGTTGGCCAGTTAGCTCAATTAGTTAAACAAATTAGTCAGTTAATTTAGATAAATTAAGACACGTCATGCATAGCATAAGCATCAATAAGTAACACAATTAATGGGGTCGGGGAAATGACAATTTTATTATATTCATATTCACCAACCACAATAATATAAGCAATATACGAAATCATTTCCATATGGTTATAAAGGTGAGTCAAAATATATTATACATACCACATGAAAATGGAAAATCATCCATAGATGAACGAGGATATCTAAAATGCACACAAATATTACGATATTTTATACCACACAGAAAACAATATGCCACACAAACATTATGGATACTACAAAGGCACCAATATATAATCACAGATATCAACGTCATGAATGGGTACATATATAAAATATATCACTTGACTCCCAAAAAATTATATCGGAGATTCGGAATATTGAGATACGACCATAAAGTACGTACCGTTCACAAAATTTATACAATTCCCCCATCGGCATATTCAAAATAGCATAAAAGATGCACGTAAACATATATTTTGAATCCAACGTGCACAATCTTGAATTAGCAAGAGTCATTAGATTTTACAAATTAAAACTCATTAAGAAGTTACTTGCCTTGGTTGCTTACCAAAATTTGACACTTTTTGACGTACCTTATAATTAATCACTTGAAGCATATATCAAAACCCAAAAAGAAATTAATTACAAACCTTCTAACTTTATAAATAGTATTTCCATAACTTACTACTTAACTATTTCGGACAATCTTTACTATTATAGGTTAATTTTCCTTACAAAATGTTAACTATTCCATATAACAAATTATACTATAAGTTATAACTACTAGAGTTTCCTTTTTAGCCGTTCTCAATATAACACATCTAATATTTTCAGTCCAGAATATTTATGTGATCTGCTACGTACTCATGTACGTCTACGTAAAGAAATATCATAAATCTAGTTTTAAGGTAACATTAATTTGGCTCCTCATTAACGTCTAAAACAAAAGAACTAAATCTTTAATAAATATTCTGGAGAATAGGATGGCGCGCGCAATTTCTTTGCAGGTAGCTTCATTAATATGTGAAAAGGAAATTCGTGGAAAAAACGATCGATGCATATGGATCACCTAGAAATAACAGGGATTGGGATATTGGACCAACGTACCTATCTGTAATTAAGTGTGAAAATCGATAGCATCTCTTTTGATCTATAACTTATATGTGGCTGTCAATGGCTAAAAACTTAATTATTAGCGCCTATTTTCTTTCTGAAAATGTTATGGAAATGTCCCTAGCATGCAATATCGTTTTCTTGCACTCTGTGTCAAGATCTCTCGTTGTCTCTCTTTATTACGTGTCTCTCAAAATCCCGTAAAGCTTTGACTCGGGAAAAGTTTTTAAGCTATAAGTCTACAAGTCTTTATTTAACATTTTCACAAAGAGTAATGGTAGATATAGTTTTAGTGTGTGTAAGCAATATTTTGAGTCCACCATTAAATAAATTAATTTTTTTTATGTAATTCTCAGATTTGTCTCTATTTTTATAGAGAGTGCATGGCTTGCACACTCTAATTAGATTGCAAATATAATAATAATAATTATTATTATTATTGTTATTATATGTATCAATAATTGAAGATATTCGGATAAAGAGTACTCTCTAATAAGTAATATCATTAAATGGTTACAACATAAGAAGGAATATCATTATATGTCTGCTACGTACTCATGTACGCGGTCTACGTAAAGAAATATCATAAATCTAGTTTTAAGGTAACATTTTGGCTCCTCATTAGCTAGCGTCTAAAACAAAAGAACTAAATCTTTAATAAATATTCTGGAGAATAGGAAAATTTAATAAATGAGTGGACAACACGATGCATATGGATCACCTAGAAATAACATCGATAGCATCTCTTTTCTATAACTTATATGTGGCTGTTAATTGCTAAAAAGTGAATTATTAGCACCTATTTTCTTTCTGATATGGATCGAAATGTCCCTAGCATGCAATATCGTTTTCTTTCACTCTCTGTGTCAAGATCTCTCGTTGTCTCTCTTTATTATGTGTCTCTAAAAATCCCGTAAAGCTTTGACTCGGGATAAGTTTTTAAGCTATAAAGTCTACAAGTCTTTATTAACATTTTTACAAAGAGTAATGGTAAATATAATTTTAGAGTGTGCAAGCAATATTATGAGTCCACCATTAAAAAAAGAGTAATGCTACACAACCTCCCCAACTTCCACACACCATATTTTTTTAAATTTTTAAATTTTTTAATATTTTTTTTTAAAATTTTTTTTGAGTTTATTCTTTTTAAACTAATTCAATTCTTCTATTCATTATTTATAAATTAAATATTTGATAAAAGAAAAAAACAATGAAAATTAAAAAAAAAGTGTGGTATGTGGAGGTTGTGTAAATAGTAGAAAGTTGTGTAGATTTTTTCTTAAAGAAAAATTAATTTTTTCATATAAATTTCAGATTTATCTATTTTTTTAAATGAATCTAGTGCATGGCTTGTACACTCTAATTAGACCGCAAATATAATGATAATAATAATAATTATTATTATCATTATTATATGTATCAACAATTGAAGATATTCGGATAAAGAGTACTCTCTAATAATTAATATCATTAAATGGTTACAACATAAAAGACAATAACTTGACAATGCCAAGAGAAATGACAATAATAGAGATCATTAATGAACAAATAAAATAAAAAAGGGCAATATTGCTACACTTACCAAACAAATCCATTGGTGGGTAACGAACGTCTAATTTTTTTTTTTTTAAGTTTTTTTAAAGTACTTTTTAAATCCCTTTAAACATTTAAAAAAAATCATAAACTCATTAAAATATACATTCTTTTAACCATTAAGTTTTTTTTAAAAAAAAAAAAAAAAACAATACCCAAATAAAAATTACTCTAAAACATATATATATATATTTATATCAATGCAATATTTAGAATTCTACCAACTTCAAATTAGTTTTACCAATTAGTTGTCTTATATAAATATTACATATACATAATATATATATATATACACATACATATATTTAAGAACATATATATATAGAGAGGCGCTTCGGACAGGAGTCACCTACAAGTTGGGTTTATCAGAGAGCAATACGGTTGTGACACGTAAGCCTTCCATTGCAAAGGACGGTGGGGACGCATACAGGTAAGCTGCTCTCTCTCTCCTTCGTTCTCCCCAATTCAGAAAGGCCTCTCTCTCTACTTCGACCATCTCTCTCTCTGCGATTTCGAACAGGAAATTTGAGCTGCTCTCTCTCTCTACTTCGACTCTCTCTCTCTCTACGATTTCTTGCATTTGGGTTCTCTCTCTCTCTACTTTGACGCCTTTCTCTCTCTCTCCTATTCACTCTCTTTCTCGACTCTCCCTTTTTCAATCGGCCGACAAATTCCTCAGGTAAATTTTGGAATCCCTAATTTCTTTTTTGTCCTAATTTTTTCCAATCCCTAATTTCTTTTTTCGCTTGCACTGCAAATATAACTGTCGGCTTCGCCTTCAACTTACTTCCCACATATTCCAAGTAATCTCCTTCCGAAAGCTGGAAACCAATAACCTGACTTCTACAATTAATACACGCTGAACATCGGTACAACCAACCCATCCCAAGAATAATATCGAACCAAGCAACTTGAATATAATTAAATCAGCTTCAAGTATCCTTCCACCAAAATCTAAAGAAGACCCTATCACTACTTTAGAACACCACACCATCTCGCATACAAGACTTGTTGAGCTTCAGTACAACCACAAACTTCAAACATCCTTTCCAAGTCCTCTATCTACCTTCTAGCCCGCAGTTGATCCTCCTCACCAGTAAAAGCAGGTGTCATATACACTAGAAAGCGCTCATAGATGCACCCAGCTTGAACTGCTCTATTTAAATCTCCTTGGGGCGGTTGGAAATTGTGCTGGAGAAACTCCGTCATTCTGTTCAATGCCCTGGCTATGGCATAATTTCCGTCACCACGAGGCAACTCATCCTCGGGCACATCAGTCGGCCTCCTTGGTCTAACCATGTTCCTGGCAAAGCATCGCCTTCAACCCCACTTAAGTCTCCGGACAAAATTTAAATAAGAGCAAAAGCAACACCCAAATAAAATAAAATAAAACAACATAAAATAAAATAGAATAGAATAAAACCAATCAAAGATAACAACAAATAATAAATTGAAACCATTAAAAATAACATACTTCAAACCAAAATAATTTTAAATCACAACTTTAAAAATTTCTGGTACTTCACCAAAGGGACATGTGGCTTTACCCAGAGACGAACTACTCTGATACCACCTGTGACGCCCCGACTCCCACGTACAAAAAGTCTCGAGAATCGTGACGTCAGGATGATGACAACACGGTCACACATCCCAACGACAAGTGCCAAGTGTGTGCAACAAATAAATAGTGCACAATAAATACGTAGCGGATAATAATAAATAAGTCACTAGTACCAGAATTTTAGTTTAATACAAATTTTCAAATACAAACCTCTTTAAACAAAAGCCAAAGTCCCATAAAATAATATAAGTCTGAAAACAAAATATAAACTCGAGTGATCCCAGATCACTCCTCCGGCAGAGCCATATCCGCAGGCTCGGCATCTGCATCAACATCAACATAATCTGCAGTACCATTAAATGGTACCACAGGTAAGTTATAACCCAACCAATATTGAAATAAAAACACATTAAATCAACTAACCATGCATGCATATGATGCAATATGCATGAAATCTAACACATGCCAAAAATCTCATTTGGCCCAAAATATTTCCATCAAAACATTTCCACCATTTTTCCAGAAAATGACCCAAAACAATAACCATCATTTTTCTAGAAAATGACACGCATAAACATATCCAACTCACGCTATTTTCTCAGAAAACATCCATTTTCCATTTATCCATTAATCCATATGCACCATGGTCTCCCCTATGGACCATCCGCATGTCCTAGCTGCATAACGAGAGATGCTCAGTTTCGCACCCAGTGCGTTCGTGGCCAGGTCATCCTCTAGCCCCCACCAGCAGAAGGGCCATGGAGTTGGCACGTAACTCGTTCGATCCTGTTGTCGCCAAGCGACAACCCAGTGGACGTCACTCAGTATATTCCGCTCCCGAGTGACCAAAAGAGCTCCACCGAAATAATGTCCCATCTAGGCTTGAGGTTGTGATACACACGCACCCACAAATCCAGTCCACACATGAAAACCCAGTTTTCCAATCTCCACATTATCATGAAAGCAATTATACGAAAACCCAGTTTTTAATTTACAAACATGAACATGCGTGCATATGCAATGTACCAAACCATAGCAACAATAACTAACAACCAACCAAATCACAATATAACCAATCACACAATTACTCCGTCCTCAACTCCATCCACCCCCGAACTCCTTGGACTCAGTCCGGAAACCAACCAGAACACAGTAAAATAAGTTAGTGCAAAAATATATTTAAATCTCAAAGTTTGTTTCGAGAAATACTTACAGTGCTTTAAAATAAATTTAGGAGGATCACGGAGGAGCTGGAAGCGCCAAAATAGCAACTCCACAATGTAAAAACACTGTGGCCGAAATACACAGTATACCCAAATTTATACGGGGTCAAACGAAGACTTGGAATTGATAGGGTAGGGTCTAGGGAGGTTGGTGAAGTTAATGGTGGTGGCCTTTGGCTGTGGGTGGCGGCCGAAACGGCGGTGGAATGCCAAAAATGCCGAAACGGAGATGAGCTCGTGGAGGTGACTTCGGTGACGGATCGGAGCCGAAACTGGATGGGTTAAGACGACAAGAGGCCGGTGATGAATGGTGGTGAAGAAATGGTGGCCAATCGTGGCTGAACGGAGGCTGAATGGGAGGAAGAAGGTCGTGGCTTCGAACGGCTCATAGAGGCTAACGCCAGCGCGGGGTGGTCTGAGATTAAAGGGGCTGGTTCGCTGGCGGCCGAGGAAGGCGATGGTGCTGGCGGTGAGGGCCACGGACGGCCGGCGGTGGTGCAGGGTGGAAGTGGCCGGTTGCACGAGGAGAGAGAAGGAAACGGGAGAGAGAGAGGCTACGCGGGAGATAAACGAATGGGAAGAAAGAAAAGAAAGAAAAGAAGAAAAAGAAAATAGAAGGAAAAGGAATGAGGTCCAACCCTCACATCTTGGGTTACATAAGTGATCCAACGAAAAAGATTTTAAAACTACTAGTTAAAGAAAATAATCTAAACGCAGTGAAATGCTTAATTAAAACAATAATAATTTTAAAATAAAAAAAACAAACAAATTTAAATTAAAGATCACTTTAAATGCAAAACAGTAAATAATATTAGGAAAGCCCATTAAAAATAATTTTTTCAACTTAAGAATATTATAAAAATAATATAATAAAAATCCCTTAATTTTAAAACAAGAGAACTAATCCTAAAATTAATTAAAATAATCCTTAAATAAAAATACACTAAAATACGGGATGTTACAACTGAAGTCACCCTTATCTAAAAGCATTAATTTGAGAATTATATGAAAATACATCTTGCGATCATTCTCAAGACTTGAGAAGTGATAATTGGGGTTAGTTAACAAGTTGTACTATTGCAAACATTTTGCCATCTCCTCGTCACAGCTCCTAGCAAGATTATGGTCTCTTCACTCTTGCAATTCCCTGCCGCGATTGCAGGCAATCTGAGCAGGGGAGGATTTGTGAGCACCATGATTCACGGCAGCTGTTCGGGGATTACGGCAACTCACAGTCCTCTAACTACAAAAACATAGGGGATTTGGCTTTTCATTTTGAACTAATCAATTATCGTTTTAGAGAAGTTGACCAGTTTTTTTATGAAATGAAAAACAACCTCTTTTCATTTTAGAAGAATACCAACCTACATATACATACAATGATGGTAACTCATCCACGTTAGTATATATATGTTTCATCTTTTTATTCATATATCCACAATCACAAACAACAGGACGATGATGGATCAAAACAAATTAATTTTTACTTGTTAGTAGGATTCTAAAGCCCCAATCCCCAAAACTCGATATTTCCATATGTTCTAAAGATGTCTATAATTCCTGCCATAACCATAAAAATAATTACACAAAGTATTTCCTTTTGTGGGGTGAGCAATTACATTGAGGATTGTTTTCTAAACGTGCCTATAATTCTTGTTGGAAACATAAAAACAATTGCATAGTGTATTTATTTTTAATTTTTAGAGATAAATTACATAGGGGATTTGAAGTATTTACTCAGATTTCACTACGTACCTTCATTCTTCAGTGGAGTCGAGGGAGGGTTAGGGTTTTGAAGTTTTTTCAATCAAGCAATGAAAAAATCCTACAAAATTTAACTTCCGAAAATTAGGGATTTCTAAAAAATAAAATCATGTATTTTTCAAAAATTCACACCTAATCTACTGTCAGGAAACATGAAAAACGAAATCATAGACAGTATATAATTATCTCGACGTTGGATTTTCAGGTTTGGTCATGAGAGAGACGGAGATGGAGTTTTCGGATCGACACTATCACGTGAGAGACGACCTGAACTTTTCGATGAGAGGTATAGGCGTAGTGGATCTCTTGAACAGGTTTTCTCTAGATCTAGAGAAGGCATCGAGAGATCGAGAGCAGAGAGGGCAGAAGAGATTGAGAGGCAAGAGAGATCGAGAGCAGAGATGAAACCGAGATCGAGAGTAGAGAGAGATCATAGGATTTAAGGGCAAGAGAGTTCGAGAGAAGAGATGACAGAGAGAGATCGAGGGCAGAGCAGAAAGGGGGCGGTCATGAGAGATAGGAGTCGGACCCAGTGAGAGAGCAAAGAGAGGGGGGGAGGGAAAGTAGATGTGAGCTCCCTGCGTGTCTTTTTTGTATTAGTCTCCGATATTGGAGGCTTATAGGAGTCACCGGAAGGAAGATTTTCTCATATAAATATATATATATATATATATATCTATATATAAGAATGCGAGGCCTCAAAAAATCGTCAAAATCGAGCTATTTAAACTCTGATCCGAGAATAATATTATGTCGATTTGTAACAGTACGTACTTTTCAGCAGCATGAAGCTACTGTATTATTCATCCTTCGTACATTCATTCAGCACACAAAAGAAAGAAATTTCCTTCTTTCTTTCTCTTGATCTGGTTTATATATTATCTTTTCTGGTGGCGAGAAGTGATAGGCCGGTCATCCAAAGATATATGTATATATATATATATATATAATATATGTATATGTATGTGTATGTATGTATGTATGCACTTTCTTATCTTTTTTTTTTTTCGAGTTTTCTGGCCGCACATGATCATCCTACATATATTGCCAATCCAAGGACTCGACGGACAAACCCAACCCTTCTCAATTACTAATGCAGAATCAAAGATTACCAAAAATGAGAACTTCAGTACTACTGCCTGCAGCAATGCTTTCATGGCTCCCACTTCTCCTACTCTCCATCTCATGGATTTCTTCCGTTTCAGCCACCTCTGGCTCATTTATTCACTGCCTTTTGAGCCATTCTCAGCCCTCTCATCCAATCTCTGCGGCTATCTATACTCCCAGCAATGGCTCCTGCTACTCTTCTGTTCTGCAATATCACATCCGAAACCTCCGATTCAACACGTCCACAACCCGTAAACCTTATCTCATTCTCACTGCTTTGCATGAGTCCCACATTCAAGCAGCCGTGGTTTGTGCCCATAGGCACAACCTGCAAATGAAGATCAGAAGTGGAGGCCATGACTATGAGGGTGTTTCTTATGTTGCCGAGGTCCCGTTCTTTATCCTCGACATGTTCAATCTCAGTTCCATTCACATTGATATGGAAAGTGAGACCGCTTGGGTCCAGACCGGGGCAACTGTCGGCGAGGTTTACTACAGAATCTCCGAGAAAAGTAAAACTCATGGCTTTCCAGCTGCTGTTTGTCCCACAGTCGGTGTCGGTGGGCATTTTAGCGGAGGAGGTTATGGTAATATGATGAGAAAATACGGCCTGTCAGTGGATAACATTATTGACGCTCAGATTGTCGACGTTAAGGGCAAACTTCTTGACAGAAAATCTATGGGAGAAGATCTGTTTTGGGCCATTACAGGTGGTGGAGGAGCCAGCTTTGGAGTGGTTGTTTCTTACAAAATCAAAATTGTTCGCGTTCCGAAAACAGTGACTGTTTTCCGGGTCGATAAGACCTTGGACCAAAATGCAACAGACATCGTGTATCGGTGGCAACATGTTGCAGATAAGCTGGATAACAACCTTTTCATCAGGCTTACCTTGCAGGTGGTAAATGGAACTGATGGCCAGATCAAGACTGGAAGAGCTAGATTCCTTGCCTTGTTCCTTGGAGACTCTGATAAACTTCTCTCAGTCATGAAAAAGAGCTTCCCTGAATTGGGATTGAAAAAATCAAATTGCACCGAAACCAGCTGGGTTCAATCTGTGATTTTCTGGTACTTCCCTTCCGGGACAGCAATTAACGATGCTTTGCTCGGCCGAACACGTCAAGGTCTGAACTATTTCAAGAGGAAATCAGACTATCTGAAGAAGCCAATTTCCAAGGATGGGTTGGAGGTGATTTGGAAGAGATTGATTGAGCTGCATGAAGAGAACGTTAACGTAACGCTGACATTCAATCCTTATGGTGGAAGAATGGCTGAGATTCCGGCGGAGGCATCTCCATTCCCACATCGAGCTGGGAATCTGGCAAAGATTCAGTATGCAGTAGACTGGAATCAGCAAAACTTGACAGATTACTGTATAAATTTGACAAGAAAGCTTTACAGTTACATGACTCCATATGTGTCCAAGAATCCAAGAGAGGCACTTTTCGTTTACGATGATCTTGACCTAGGTATCAACCACAACGGAAAGGACAGTTACACGGAAGGAAAAGTTTATGGAATCAAGTATTTCAAGGATAATTTCAAGAGGTTGGTGAAAATCAAGACTGAGGTTGATCCTGATAACTTCTTCAGGAATGAACAAAGTATCCCTACTCTGCCGCACGGACGGTAGTGTGTGTATACATACACACACTATTGATGCCTAGCTAGCTATAGCAAGGATTTCAGCGCTTAAAGTATTTCTTCTTGTGTGTACTATAGCTGTTTGATTGCCAGAAATATTTCCTGAAAAATGGAATTGAAAATAAAAATCCTAGCTATAGCTAGGATTTCAGCGCTTATTGTTCTTTGTTAAAAATAAAAGCTGATCCGTTGTGAAAATGGAAATTGAAACTGTTCCAAATATATGTATGGAATAGCTAGCAGTTTCTGTTGACGAGTTTAAAGAAGAGTCATGCTGTTTATAAATAATAAATTTCGTACAAATTTTTTATAATACAAAAAATGGATTTTATTATTAAAAAATAATTTTTTATATTTATTTTAAAATGAAATCTACACTTTTACAAAAAAAATTTACGAGATTTATATTTGTAAAAATTATTTCTGATAGTAAAAGCTGCAATTTGATCAGTACAGGCAATGGAGACGAGAAATTTACGGAAGTTCCCTAGCTATGGAGTTGACATATCCGGTTCTGAATTTGGTCAGATATAAACCAATCAATTTTTTACAGCCCGGCTCTGTAAATAGTGAACATATTTACAACAGACAATATTGAAGCAGTACGTTAATCTATAATGAAAAACAATGGACAGATAACATTTTTTTTTTTATAATCTTTTAAACAAATATATTTTAAATAATACATGTTTTTATAAAATATCTTATAAAAGTTATATAGTAAATACTCCATTTTAAAATATGATTGTATACAAAAAGTTTATCATTACTCATCTATAATTTGTAGAACTAGCTAATTATATTCGAAAGAAAATATAAAAGAAAGTATCGATGCTCTTACTTTTAAAATTTATGGTAACAAGTAGGGCTGTAAGCGGACCGACCGAACTAAGACTAGACCGGACCGAGTTCATTTGGTCCGGTCCACGGTCCGAATTTTATCGGACCGAATTAATTCGGTCCGGTCCATGGTCCATGTGTTTTTCGGACCGGACCGGACCGAACCTAAAAAAAAAAAAATTATATATATAATTAATTATATAATTTTCATCTAACATAATCCTATCACTAACTAATATATAATTATACCATATTATAATTAAGTATAGACTATAGTTATATAGTTATACTTATACTAATATTACTAATATATAGCTATACTATATTACTAATAGTCTAATACTTTATACTAATACTATTATATAGTTATACTAATCATGATTCATAATAACTAATCACTATAAGTCTATAACTATATATATTTAGTATCAATATATTAATATATTCTTTAATATATTATTACTACTATTAAGTATTAAGAGTTATAGTATAAATTAATTTAGTATTGTAAATAAATTTTTTTATTAATTGATGTGAAAAAAGAAAAAAACAAAAGGGCCGGACCGAATGGACCGGACCGGACCCATGACTACTGGTCCGGTCCGGTCCCTATAGGAGTTCGGTCCGGTCCGGTCCGGTCAAACCATGGACCGAAAAAATTCGGTCCATGGCCGGACCGGACCGGCCCGTTTACACCCCTAGTAACAAGTCAAAGAAAGCTTTTGGCCTATGTAGATTTGTATGTGCATGGCCGGTAGTACAATTAATCCTACACCTTTATTTAGGTTTGGTTGTGACCATTTGAATATTCCAAGCCACGTGAAATATTCTAATATTCCAACAGAACTAAGCATTTAATTAGAATAACTTGAGATCATTATAACGGGTAAGGAAAAATCTATTCATCATCAAGTTCTCTCATTACACACCACGCACTAAACTCGGTCCAGAGACATGTCACGGTTCTGCTAAGCAAATTAACCGCCCTCCCCTTACTTCTCTCTTCCTTGATGCTTCTTTCTTCTCCATCATTTTCTTCATTTTCTCTACTTAACTATTATAAAATCAAACCTAACTTTTTCTTATTGGAAGATGGCTAAACATCATCATCATTATCAAGAATCCATTGCACAGCAACATCAACAACAAAACATGTTGGACGTTCTTTACTACTCTGAAGAGCATTGGGAAGAAGAAGTCAAAGAGGACTATTTCCAACAAGAAGATGAAGTGGAAGACAACTCTTACAGCATTTGTAATTTCCAGGAAGATGAAGGTTGAGGAGACCCAAGTGTCCCTTTTGGTAGACTTGTAGGTAATTCTAAGTAAATCTTATTGGATGTCTGTGAAATACTTGTGTCTATGAAAGTATGGAGGATGAGCAGTAGTTTAGTAGGCCTAATTAATTTGTAACACTCGGGCCCAGTATGAAGTTCGTGTTCTAAAACCTTTTTTAGGTTAGTTTGTTTGAAATACCCACTTGAAATTTAACGAGTAATTTTAGAAAAGGTTATGGGGCCAAAATTTTATTTTGGCAGAATATGGATTTTATTGGGCTTAATAATTAGGTTAAAACTTTGATAATAGACCAAGTGAGATTTTGCCCGAAAAATTTATGGGACAACTTGTATTATTATTTATGTGAAGAGTTGGATTATTCTAAAAGTCGAGTTGAGGCCCATTAGTATCTATCATATACTTATCCATGAAAAAAAAATTACAGTCAATCTAAAGAGATTTTCAAACTGTTCTATCCGGCCCGCCCAGCCCAGCCGATTTATTAAGTTCATACTTTATCTGGGTCCAAATACTTTGAAATGGGAAGAAAAAAAAAAAACGAATCTCGTAAGAACCAAAGATCAAAATCTACTCCACGCCCGTTTGCACTCCATGCACGTCTCCACCCCTAGGGTTCACGGTAGGGCATATATATATATATATATATACATACGTAACCTGCATGTTGATAGTTTTCCAAGCTAGGGTTGCCGCAGCTTGTGTCTTCAATGAAACACGTCCTCCATGCACGTAGCTACCGCCAGCCACTGCCCAAGGCCTAGCCTACTGCACCTCCACAAGCCGCCAGCCCACGTACCGTTGACTCATACTCCTGTGCCGCAGCAATCCTTGCACAGTCGCAGCCAAGCCGTGCCACCTTATTGATGCACCACTGTGGGATAAACCATAGCCAAAACTCCTCCACAGAGCTGCCTTTGCACCACCAGCTCACACCCAGGACCCATCGCACAGCACAACAACCTGTTATGAACCCAACTAAAGTGGGCTGGGCTTGATGGGCCCCTTACTTGCTAGTATCCTTTTGTTTTAAGTTGTTTAGTGGCCCATGGGCTTAGTTAAGGTTTAGTTAGAATTAGCCCATGGCCTGAGTTGGATGTTGCTTAAGTCATTATCTTCCTTTATATGTAGGGGGAGGAGGGTCACTGCAGGGATCTTGAATATCTTGCAGAAAAACGTTTGTATTCTCTTTGGAGGAATTGGGAGCCTCGAGCTTCCCAAGGCGTTGTTATTTTTATGTTCTTTTCATTGTTCATCTCTTTTGTTGCTGTAAATCATAATTCTTCATATATTTCCATTGTCATTCTCGCAATCTGTAGCAGGTTCATTACAATAGGTAGCTAGAGCCACCGATTCTTCATGGGTGTGGTGCGATTTAATAAAGAGCAATTGTTGTTGCTGGAAAAGATTTTGGAAAAAGTAGAGCATGTGAGTGAAATACTCAACTGGATGCAACAAAATTTCAAGGCGACGAAAGAATCTCACCTGCAGTGTCCCAACCAGGAGGATGAAGAAGAAATGCAGCAGAGACTGTGGAGGATAGCGTAGAAGATATAACAAAAGGGAAAAATAATATAGTAGAGGTGGAAGAGTTAATAGCAGTACCCACAGAAATTACCCCTAAAGAAATCACTCTTCTCCCCTTGGATCTCGTGGTACTGGAGAACGAGAGGGTAAAGAGTTCCTTCAATGTGGCGCTCCATCCTTCTCGACCTGCGAATCCATTTGACGAGGAAGAGGTCAATCCCTTCTCGAAGGGATCTTCTGCTCCTAGATCAAAGCCACGCAGTCCAACATTGGGATTTGAAACCTTTGTAGACACAGATCCAAAATTAATTCTGCATTTACCTTCATATATCCCTTTCCATGTTTTGTTCGATGTTGAATTTGCCAAGATGGACCCTTCAATCGGGGATGGAGCTAGGAACAATATCACCAAGATGAACCTCATCAATAGTGGGAAGGTTGGACCTCATCTGGTTTGGCAACCTCTATGAAAATTCTCTATGGACTCGAATGACAACTTCGGAGATTCACTTTCAAGAGAAAGTAAATTTGCAAAAGACAAATTGGTTGTGAAAGAGAGCAACGGAGATAAAGAAGAAAATCCTGGTAGATTGAGTCATATTCGAAAAAGAAGTGAAAGACTCATTTGTGAGAAGCGTTGCTCCAGTGGACTCATTGCACTACAAGGCGAGAGTGGGAGGCTCGAACACCGCACGGTGATGGGGTCAAATCTGTACTCTAGTGGCGAAAGGAAGGGGATAGCTACTATGGGTTCTGGTCTCGGACTCATTCCACAATTATCCCTCTCACTTGCATTATTTTCATGTCACAATCCAATTCTCAAATACAAGCGTGGCATCAAAGAGGTGAGTCAATTTGATGTTTCTGTTGCAGTAATTTCTAATTCCTTGAGTTTTTGTGGTTAGGTGGGTGTGATTCGGGCAGAGCCTTGCTTACTTTTCGGTGGATCCAGTGGATGAATCTTGGGTATGGAAGAGTAATGGGGTGCTTAGTTGATGCGAGAGAGTTGTTTGTTGCTGCAGTTCATGGTATGGGTCTGCATGAATTTTTTAGATGGATTGAGAAGATTGAATTTGTTCATGGGTTGGCATGTAAGGTTATTTGTGACTCTGCATTTGGGTGGAAGAACTTTGATGAAGAAGGCAACATAGGTGAGTTTGCTGAAAAGTGTAAGGGGAAGAAATTATTTGCTCACTCTCTGTTTGACATATTGCCACTTAAGTGGTTTTTGAACCTTTTGATAGAGGATGGAAAGGAAACCTTGTTGGAATAGATTGTGATGGTGTGGGTGTTATGAAATATGAAATTCCAGATCCTTACGTTGAACATGCTAGCGAGGAAAATAATGAACAATACAGTTGCAAGAGATCTATGGATATCAGACTGCACAGTGTGTCCAACTTGGAACTTTGGGTAGTCGGAGATGGGAAAACATTGAACACAGTTGCCTTCCAAAATGTTAGTGTCTATCTCAAGTCCTGTGCTGACAAGGGTGGCGTGTTCATCTACCTAGAGTATTGTAAGGGGATTTTTTCTCTACATAGGTGTGTTAATGTCGCCCATCATCCTCTTTTGTCCTCTCTCATTTACGGTAGCATTTTACAAATGGTGGAATCAATAAATACAAACATTGCCTTCGGTACTTCGGAAAACACCAGGGTTGTAATTGATCATGGAGCCATCCCAATATTCATTAAACTTCTAGAGTTCCCAAGTGATGATGTTCACGAATAGGCTATTTTGGCGTTAGGAAATGTGGCTGGTGACTCACTCAAATGTTGTGATGTTGTCCTTTGTCATGGGGTCTTAATGCCCTTGTTGGCACAGTTTAATGATCTTACAAAACTTTCTATGATGAGAAATGCGATATGGACTTTATCAGACTTCTATTGGGGCAAGCCACCGCCTGCATTTTGGGCACTATCGTATCTTTCAGATGGCACCAACGATAAAATCTAAGCAGTATTGATGCAGGTGTCTGCCACTAACTCATTGAACTACTACTTCATCCCTCTCCAACAGTCAACCTCTCAATAAATACAATGAGATAATCTATTGGATTTTTATAGGTGGCTGACTTCTTTGGCAAGATTTTCCATGCCTTTACTATCATTTTCTTTGCTCTCTGCTGCTATTTTTCACTTGCAACATTTGCCTATGCTATGACAATAAGACAAGGGGCCTCTAAAGATGTTACAAGGTCTCTTCCTAAGTTTCTCCAACAGACCAAGGTGTCTGCCACTAACTCAGTGAACTACTACTTCATCCCTCTCCAACAGTCAACCTCTCAATAAATACAATGAGATAATCTATTGGATTGTTATAGGCGGTTGAGTTCTTTGGCAAGATTTTCCACGCCTTTTTGCTCTCTGCTGCTGCTTTCCATTTGCAACATTTGCCTATGCTATGACAATAAGACAAGGGGCGTCTAAAGATGTTACAAGGTCTCTTCCCAAGTTTCTCCAGCAGACAAGGTATATTAGGATGATTCTCCTTGGTAACGGTTGGTAGAGTTGCTTCAATATCTGAACCTTGAGGACAAGATTCTTTAAAGTGGGAGGATTTGTTATGAACCCAACTAAAGTGGGCTGGGCTTGATGGGCCTCTTACTTGTTAGTATCCTTTTGTTTTAAGTGGTTTAGTGGCCCATGGGCCTAGTTAAGGTTTAATTAGAATTAGCCCATGGCCTGAGTTGGATGTTGCTTAAGTCATCCTCTTCCTTTATATGTAGGGGGAGGAGGGTCATTGCAGGGATCTTGAATATCTTGCAGAAAAACATTTGTATTCTCTTTGGAGGAATTGGGAGCCTCGAACTTCCCAAGGCGTAGTTATTTTTATCTTCTTTTCATTGTTCATCTCTTTTGTTGATGTAAATCATAATTCTTCAAATATTTCCATTGTCATTCTCACAATCTGTAGCAGGTTCATTGCACAATCCCGAATGGAAACAGAACGGGCCGAGATATTCCTTGCACGCCCACAACTTAAACCTCCGCCCTACACCACCACGCAGCCACCGAAAGCCACTGGTTCCCCTACACCAAAACAGAGCACCTCAAGCCATCCACAGCCCTTCCACACGGATATCTTAGCGACCAGCCATAGCAAGGTGAAGCCCAGCGATGTCGCTAGACCCTCCACGTCGCCTCTACCCTCACAGGAAGTGCCGTCGGTCACTGCACACCACTCCATGTCTACAGTTTGTTTTTCCTCTCGGTAAGCCCACTGCCTTTTCTCTATTTCTCCCTCTCATGTCTCTCTCTCACTCTCACTCTCTCACTCACTCTCTCTCTCTCTCTCTCCCCTTCATGAGTGACTGTTCTCTCTCCCTATCCCATTGCTCTTCTGCCGTGCCCAATCACTTGATCGCCGCTCTTTGCTTACGCACCGTGAGCCCATCGCACGGTCCCTTCTCTGGTGAGTCTTTGTCTCACCATCTGTGTCATTTCACAAGTGATCATAGTGTAGCCTTCGTAAAGCAAACACTAACAAACCCAAATTACGTATTTTCCCTTAACATGAAAATCAATAACAGGAAGTGATTTTATGCTAGACTTGTTTTAGTTCTATTAAATTGATTTGTATAAAACAAAATAAATATTAAAGCTATTTATGTAGTATGTATCTAAGTAAATGGAAACTTTTAGCAAGTATTTTTAGAAATTCAATAATGTTTAGTATTTAGTATAGGTGACGATTGATATTTGTTCGGCATCGTTGTGTGAAAAACTCAAAAAAATTAAAAGTCAAGATAAGTGGGGTTCTTATGCTACACTTTGCATAAAAAGAAATGGACTGATGTTGATTTTGAAAAGAATATGCATGTTTTATTATGAAAAGGAAAATTTGAAAACAACCTCAGTCATTTTATCTACATTACTCATGAAATCCTTTTAAGAATGAGGAAAAATATTTTTTGTTATAATTGATATAGACATGAGCTATTTTTTGTATTCTGTTTCTGAACTGTGCAAAAGAAGCGAATATGAAAATTTGTGCATAATTATATTATGATGATATGATTATGTTGTGTTCTGAATATGTTTAGTACTCTAATATGATATGATATGATCTCTGAAAATTTTTGTCATGACATTCTGTTTGTGTTTTGTTTTTACCCCACCACGGCTTTAAATCTGTGGCATCTGTTCGGGTTGGTACCAACTTGTCTGTTTCCGGTACACCCACTTTGGAAGCAAAATTGTTTTCTGTGTGGTCTTTTCTCTGTACACATTTAGGGCTCCGAGACTGAATAATGGGAACATTTCATATTCTATTTTTACTTGGTTGGCCCCCAGGGTTTATACAATCCTACCATGGGGGTTAAATATGAAATTTCATTCTGATGTGATGTTTTAGTTATATTATGCTGAATGACTTTTGAATAAGAATATTTTTGAACTTTCACTCTAATATTTTTGGTACATGTTCTGATTTTGCACTCTGAATCTAAAAATATTTTGTTCTGCATTCTGAACTCTATAAATGCTAATGTTTTACATACTAGTATATGTTTTCTACTTACTAAGTAGTTGATAACTCACCCCTTATCTCTATAATATCTTCAAATAATTTTGATGGTTCAGCTGAAAATCAAGAGTATGAAGCATGCTCAAAATTAGATGATCGTAGAAGAATAAGTGCCAAATGGTACAAGTAATTATAGGAGAGTCATATTCAATAGATTTATTATTTATCGTTGATTGAGTATTTTCGTGGATATTTTCGAGTCTTTATGGAGATTTTAGTTTGTTATGTTGAGGTCTTTCTTAGGTGTCTTTAAGGAGGAACATATATATTTGGTTTGAACAAGTAAATTTATATTTTATGGGGTGTTTAGAGAATATATAATTGTGTTATGGGAGATGATTTTTTGTGACGGGAGCTAACTCCCTAGACCTCCGGGACCGGGGCGTTATATAATTAGTTCAAGCCGATTAAAATTAGACATAGCGCACGCATCTGTATTGTAATGCCCCTCACCCGGAGGTTCAGAGAGTTAGCTCCTGTCACCTAATGTTATTTCCCATAACACAATTATATACACAACAACGACGCTAGAGAATCTGTGGAACAACCGCACTAGATCTACTAATAATCGACGAGGTAATATCGCTTCCGCTATGCATTCGGATCTAGTTTTTCTAACATTGGTATCAGAGCATGCTGATCGGTTGTTCCCGATTCTGATTTGTCGTCCTTAGATCGAGTTCATTTGCTTTTGAGAAAAGCTAAGTGACCATTTTGTGCAAACGTGTATTCTATTAAAAATCTAGAGGATCTAAGTTTGATTATTTTTTGGTTGAGTCAAGAAAATTACTCATTTTCGGCAAGGGTGGCGAATTGTGGTTTTTTTTTTTTTTTAAATACTTATTTTTAGAAAGAACGTTTTCATCACATTGCATTCCACATTACCTTAACCTTAATATTTTTAATTTTTTTTTAAAGATTGTCAAAAATAGTGGGAGTAATTCAACAACTAGTGTGGATATACATTTGAGTGATGGTACACCATCAGTGATAGTGACTCCCAAAAGTTATAGAATATGAGGATCTTCATAAATAGCGTGGTAGCTTTATATCAATATTCTCTCATCATTTAGAGACTAGAAGATAATATTTATAATATAGCTCCGCTAAAGGTATTGAATTCACATAGTAGAAACCCCAACATAGAATGTTAGATTCCCTTCACTTATATGATCCAACCTGAGGTTGTTGATCTAATTGATAAAGGAAAAATGGAGTTGATAGAGGTATAGATTCATCTCTTGGCACTAATTGAGTTCACATATTTATTGAAACTTTTCTTAAAGGTGTTAAATAGTTGATTCTCATAGGAGAATTAGATGGTTAGGCATGAAGCACTTTGAGCGCATGATTGTTACTAGTACTATTTTGGTACAGAAAGAGAATGAATACTGCTGGATCTATTTATATGCGGCCTAAACAAACCATCTATTCAAAGATACCCAATGTACCTAGTCATTTTTTTTATTAAACGACCTATTGAATAAAATGGAGTTCTTTGAATGTTGTTGATAATATTAGAAAAGTATCATTATAAGAGATATCGCGAACTAGTTATCTTAGATAATTAATTGTTGCCTATAATAAGAGGTTTTCAATTTTACGATGTGATGGACATGGGTTTGTGAAAAGTAGCTCAGGCTTCATATCTTGTGAGATTGTTTACAAGAGAAACAGTTTCTAGGAGCTCTTGTTCAAAATCCATAGCCAATTAATGAGATGGACAATATCAAAGAATCTAGTTTTTCCTATACTATTTGTTATTTCCATTATGGTTTCCTCATGAGAGTTAGATGTTAAGATTTTGTTAGAGGGTAAATATGACTTACTTGATTAAGTGAGTTTGTGGTGCGATTGTTGTTAAAAGTAATTACTAGACTATTATGATTGTCTTTGGGGGCAAAGGCCCTAATCACTTTATCCTTAATGAAAAATAAATAATGGTTATCTCACATACTTTTATTGAATATAAGAGATTTATATGAAACCTTGAAGTCGCAAATTAAGTTTGCTGGATGACATTTGTGGTCACCTTATAGATTCTTAAAAATCACAGTTAGACTTGCTAACTAGAATCTAGGGCTTATATTATGAGTTTGACCTAAATGAGATTCGCGATGAGTCATCGCTGACTTCATGGTTGTGCAAAAGACCTCTACATGTAAAAGCTGAGTCTCTTAGCAGGAGCATGTTTTGGAAAGTTACTACATATAAGAATGCGCATGGAGAGAAATGATCATCAAACACCACTTGACAGTTGTGGTGTAATAATTTGTTATTGACTATGTGATTTCTCTGTACTTCATGGTATTGCCCGTTGTGCACATAATACTAATGTGTTCTATGATCATGTGGCGTGATTGGAAGCATTTTTTTAGTAACCACATACATTCATTATAAATTTAGGAGTTATGGTGAAAAAGGTATATCGACAGGCTTAGATCGGCTCACTCACATGAGGGATCGCCTTTGGCACTACAAAGATGTAGCGAGCAAAGATGAGACAATGTGTCACTCGGTAGTTATCCAGAAAGGGATAAGTTGTAAAATACAAAAAGATATGTCGCCTCAGTGAGAGCTAAGATGAGATCCATCATATTTAAAAGGATCATGCATGGTTACCCATAATCTATGTAGCCTGTGGTTTAGCCAGATGCGAGATCCTCTTTGACACTTTGGATAGCGAGCAAATGGAGGGACTCTGGTTAGGTGCTGAGATAGCGACTATACTAAGATCTGTACGATGTATTGAGATTAGATATACACTCTTTCTTCGGAAAGAGAAATCCTCCATAACATGTATTTCATACTACATGTGCTTTTGTAACCAATAGTAGATGTGAGTGAATGGATCCCTACTTTCTCACCGCGTGAGTCCTGACGACCTTAATTTTATTATGCCCTTAGGAGACCTTCAACTATGTTACGAGGTTGATGTTTTAGTGTTTGCTACTTTGGTATATTATATATGCCCATGAATGAGACGGTCTAAAGAGGCATTGCTGGGAAAGCAACAGAACTGAAACTAAATGACATGAGTGCGAAGGGAAGACTATTTGGTAACACATTGATATTAGTGTGTACTCACTGCTGGCAAGTTATGTTGCTTCTCAAAAGTTGCGACATAGCTGTGAGTACATCATATTTTATGAAGATTGAGCATTGCTCTGAGTCATTCTGACTTGAGAGGGATGATGGATGCTTAGTCTGATGTGACCAAATAAGTCGGGGTATAACGAGACACTTTTAGGGATGTTGCTATACTGGTCTTCTCTCGGAGAGATTTGGTATAGTGCTCTCATTTTCCTTTTATAGCAGTGCTCGATGGTTGCACGGCCTATTTGCTGGTATGAACAAGATTGAGAACATATTGAGAGATGCAGACCTGGGGTCTTACCCACTATGTGTAAGTGGGAGATGTAAGAAAGGGGTACCCATAGTGGGTACCCCTTCACATTTTCTTGGAGGTTATGAAGTGATTCCTAAACCACTTCATGAGGTTTGATGGCTGGCCATTAAGGGCCAGTTGGGGGTTACTACTAGAGGGGCTATTTACATAGTCCCTCCCCTCTTTGAATGATATACTTAGATAAACAAGTTCTATTTTTCAAATGGTTCTCCCTAATCACGACATCTAGGTTGTGGAAAGTATGAGTGTTGTTCTGGTATTACCACATGGCACACTCCACCATTGATGTGAAGATCGTGGATGAACATTGACAATGGAGAATCTGTGGCACAACTGCACTAGATCTACGATTTACCAACGAGGTAATATCGTTTCTACTGTGCATTCTGATCTAGTTTTTCTAACACAATGAGTTCAATACCTTTACATACCTGGGTTCTTCCCTTATATAGAACTCCATGAGTTATCTTTGTTCTCTTATCTGATAATGGTTGTGCTTTATTCGAATTCAAACTTGGACATGAGGGTTCATCTCTTAGTAAATTTGAGTGATAGCCATTTCTATACTTTCCCACCGTTGGATAGTTATGCAATCGGTATTGGCTATGGGCTGGATTCTCTTGGCATTGAGCTAGGCTTCTCAGTAATGATGCAGGCTTTGGTTATAAGTAAGGGCCCAGGCCCACCTCAGGGGCTAACCGGTCGAGAGTCCTCTCCAGTTACCCCATGAAATCTCATTACACATGGCATGATGGGACTTGAATCTAAGTGTCATTTCACTTTTCGAGGCGTGTCAGTGCGCCGTTTCCTTTCCCTCTGTCAACCGTCATTTCATTTCAACTCTTATTTAATGCCCATTTTCCCTATCCTTCTGGTCTTCTGCTTCCTTCACGTTTCTTGTCTATCTTTCTGAGTTTTTGCTCTCTTCTTCTCTCACTATTTTCTGCATTCCTCCATGGCTTCCTCTTCTTCCAAAGGCAAGCCTGTGGTTCTGGCTCCAGACTCTTCACCACCCTGAGACTTCTCTCCCCGAGTTACCGTTGCTCCTCATACGTCCATTTTTGTGGGTTCTCGCTGGTCTTCAACCATCACTTCATGTGAACTTGAGAATGACTAAAATAGCTTCAACATTCTAGACTCTATTGAAATGAGTGCTCCTACTCCAAACTAGAAAGCTATCGATGCTAAAGGTATGACCATCTCTGTTTCTCTTTACTTTGCTATGTTCACCATGGGGCTTTGATTGCCCTTCGTGCGACCAGTTTGCGACGTGTTAGATGTCTTAGGGCTTGCCCCTGCTTAGTTGGTGCCTCATGCTTGGAGAATTTTGATGGCCAGTTGGGTTTTGTGGCGATGGGTACTAGAGCCCATGGGCGGTGAATACCCAGACCTAATAGCCCGTAAGTTTTTGTCCTTTCATGGGTTTAGGCGTTTGGAGGAGAATCTTTGTAGTTTTAGAGCCCGTAGGGCATTGGTTGATTTAGAGCATAAGTATTTGCATGTGAAAGATTGGACCAACAAATTTTTCCTGGTTACTGGTTCTGGTTGGGAATTTCTCACCGATGAAGCTCTTAATCTGGAATTTTCTATTAGGGCATGCTGGTCTCCTGTTCCTGATGGGGATGACTTCGAAGTTATTCTTTCCCCATGTGAGGAGGCCCCGTGTGAGGTTGGTGGAATCGTAGGCTTAGGCTCATCCCAACTTATGCTTCTCGGATGTGCTTTTAAACCCCGGCAATATTGAGAAGTTCCTGAGGGTTCCCAATCGGGCCCACGTATTAAGACGTGATTTTTTGGGTGCCCCCCCACTAGCGGGTGACTTGAAAAATAAGAAACGCCCTAGTGTAGGTGGGAAGAAACAAAGGAATGTTAAGAAGGCTCATATCTCGCATCGCATAGATGAGTCTAATTCATCCAAAAGAAGGTTCTTTACTTTCCTCTAAGCCGAGCAGAGGTATAAAATTAGTTCCTCCTCGAGAAAAACAGAGTGGGGCAACACTTTCGGCCCGTTGTGAGTTCTTCTCGGGAGTTGTCAAGTGAAACCACCTCCCAAGCAGGTGGAAGCACCAAGTTGGCCATTTCTCGGGAGGAAATGAGTGTTATGGCCACCTTTGTGGATCCACCAACTCTTTCTCTGAATGATGTCATGTCCTTGGCCGAAAAAGATCTTGAAGACAAAATCGTGGCGGAGAAGACCGCAGAAGCTGCTGCTTAGGCTTCGACGTTACTAGCTGAGGATTTCCAGCAGCAAGGTGATAATACTCCAGTGGAAGAGGATATTCTTATTTTGAATCCCGACCTGCTTACGACGCCTCCTTCTACTACTGCGAGCTTCCTGCCCTTTGAGGCTTCTATGCCTTTACTAATTTTGCCCTCACTAGTCATTTTTGTGCCCTCTGATGTTCCTTCGGAACTTCCTCGGTTGGAACAAGGCAAGGATGGGAGTGTTGAAGAGTTAGCAGATGTGTCTAGTTCCCCCCTCACCTCTACAACTTCAGGTGGGGTTACTCCTAACTTACCCTTTGTGTTTTCAGCCCTCTTTCTCGTCAGTGGCAGTAGGGTTTCGATTCCTTCTCCACCATTTAGTGTTTCTCCCCAAGGAAGTGGCGAGTCATCTTTGACAGCTCTTGAGGAGAATCTTCAGATTGTTCAGGTTGTGCCCTGCTAGGATGAAGCTGGGGCAAGGGATGAAGCTGAAAACTGCTCGGGTCTTCCTGTTGATCCACCTGTCAGCACTCATTCGTTTGTCTCGACTAAAGTTGCTATTCCTCAAGAATATTTTACTACTACCTCCTCGCCAGCCGTCAACCTAAGAAGTTCCTCTAGTTCTCATCCATTAATTTCCCCGACATCCCTACATACTCGCCAAGCGGAGGTCATCAATGCTTTTGTTCAACAACTTCGTAGTGTCTTTGCGTTGGAACTTCCATCATACTCATTTTCCTTTTAATTAATACTTTGATCATTAGTTCTAAAGGACATATCTTAAATGCATTCCCTTTTTTTATATATATATATATTTTTATTTTTAAGGGAGTTGATCACCTTGCTGCCGACTTGGAGAATGATAGGCTACACTTAGTGGATGAGAATTGGCCAACAAGTTGGCTCAGCTTGAGGCTTGTTCCCATTCATCCAATGGCGAGTTGGTTACCCATCATGCCCAAGTTGCTTCACTCTGGGAGGAGTTGGGGAATTCTGCCGCAGATGCTGACCACTATCGTTAAGAGGTATCAACAATCGGGAAAGTGCGAGATGATCTTTCCACTCGCCTAAATCAAACAAAGGGAGTTGTGCAAGAAAGGAACAACTTAGCTGCTTAGGCAAAGGCTTTTAAGAAGGAATGAGATGAGTTGGCTACTTGGGTGGAGCTTGCCTTGGAAGAGTGGGATGGCTTGGCCGCCAGCTTTGATCGTGCAAAGGTAGAGATTGAAGAATTAACCAAGTCCAAATCTGACTATGCTTCTCGCTTGGCATCTCTAGGAGATGAACAACGGGAGCTACTCATAAAGTTAGGGGCGGCCGAAGGGATGAATGCTGAAGCTGAGAAAAACTTGGCCGAGGTGAAGGGCCTTCTAAAAAATAGCGACCATCAATATCTTCAGCTTGATGAAGTTGTTAAGTTTGCCAAGAAAAAGATTACCACCCTGGAGCGAACATTGGCCGAGTTGGGCCCTACCTTGGAGAGTTCTCAGAACGACCTTAATCGGGTTCTCCCCCAGCTGGCTATCGTCCCTAATGTTCGATTACGAGACTAGGGTATAGCTTTCAAGTTCGGTGTCAAACAGCTCCGTGAGCTTCTTCTTCGGGAACACACAATGAATTTGCATACTCTAGAGTGGAAGTCTATTCAGGCTAGTGAGGTTGTCCTTCATTTTTGTGACTCCCTCGGCCGAACCAAGATGCCTGATGCTTTTCCTCGCCCATCCTAACATTTATACAGTTTGAAGTTTTCGCATCCCCTGAGGGATTTGTTTTGATTTTGTTTTTGAAGCTTTGTGCACAACAGAACTTTGTATGCCGTTTTGAGGCTATTGAATTTTGTAAGCCACTTTGAGGCTTTTGAACTTTTTTTGTTGGTTGTAAAGTATTTATTGCTGTTTCTTGGTGACTTGCATCATGACATCAACGTATGTTATTCATACCTTAGGTATTAGGCTTATGTCGTTCACAATCTTGAGCGTTATGCCAGTAGGAGAGTTCCTCATCCCTTTTGGGCGAGAAAGTGTCAACGGGAGATCTCTTGACCATTTTACCTTTTAAGCATTTGGCTAGTGGGAGAGTTCCTCGACCACGTCACCTGTTGGCGAGAAGGTGTTAACGGGAGATTCCATCGACCATTTTAACCTTTAAGGATTAGGCTAGTGGAAGAGTTTCTCGATCACGTCGCCTGTTGGCTAGAAGGTGTTAAATGGGAGATTCTCTCGACCGTTTTAACCTTTAAGTATGAGACTGGCGAAAGAGTTTCTCGACCACGTTACCTTTTGGCGAGAAAGTGTTAACGGGAGACCCCTCGATCGTTTTAACCTTTGAATTCCTCGACCACTTCATCTGTCGGGGAGAAGGTGTTAACGAGAGATTCCCTAGACCGTTTTAACCTTTAAGGATGAGGTTAGTGGGAAAGTTCTTCAACCACATCCCCTCTTGGCAAGAAGGTGTTAAGGGGATATCCCTCGACCGTTTTAATCTTTAAGCATTTAGGCTAGTGGGAGAGTTCCTCGACCATGTCACCTTTTGTAGAGGAATCTGTTGTTTTGGTCATCACAGGAATTAACAAGTAAATCAATGAAACATGAATTTTTAGAACGCTGCCATTTATTATTGGAAATTAATAAGTAACTTGATGAATCAGAAATTTTACATATCTGTCCCTTAGGTGTAATATTTTCGTAGATGCTATACGCTCTATAGGTAGGGCAGTGTACGCCTCGTGCTATCTTTGAGGTGGTAAGTTCCCGGTCTGTGGTTTGTAGTCACGACATACGGGCCTTCCCATCGAGGGCCCAGCTTTCCTCCTTCCCCCATGGTGACACCGGTCTCCTTTAGCACCAAATCGCCGATTTTGAAAGATCATTTTTTTGTTGAAATACTGCTCTGCTTTCTTTTTAGAAGCTACAACTCTGGCTTTTGCATCCGTCCTTATTTCCTCCAACAAATCTAAGTTTTCTTCCAACCTTAGCACGTTTGTTTTTGGGTCAAAGCTTTCTCTTCTGTTGATTGGTAACCCTACTTCTACAGGAATCATGGCCTCACTTCCATAAGCTAGGGCAAAATGTGTTTCTCCTGTTGAGGTTTTTGGTGTAGTTTTGTAAGCCCATAAGGTTTCTGGGAGATCGTCAGCCCACACTCCCTTTCTGTCGCCCATCTTCTTCTTCAATATTGCTACGATGGTTTTATTGGTTTCTTCAACTTGCCTGTTCGCCTGAGGATGGCCTGGGGAAGAGTACTTGACTTTGATTCCTAATTCAGCACACCATTGGCAATAATGTTCGGAATCAAACTGTTTTCCATTATCAAAAATGATACACTGAGGTATCCTGAACCTTCACACTACTGCCTTCCACAGGAACTTCGTCACACTTTGGGCGGTTATTATAGCCGTCACCTCAGCCATTGTCCACTTTGTAAAGTAGTTGACAATTACGATGATGAACTTGGTTCCTCCTTTGCTAGGAGGCATACGGCCTACCAAGTCTATTCCCCATTGGGCGAACGACCATGGGGATGTTATGGACCACAGCTCTTCAGGAGGTGCACCTTGAATTAGTGCATGAATCTGGAACTGGACACACTTTTCACGAACTCTTTTAGTGCGTTTGGCCAATAGTACCCTACCCTTACAATCTTTGCGGTGAGTGATCATCCTCCTAAATGACTCCCGCAAATCCCCTCGTGTACTTCTTTCATCACGTACTCTACTTGCTCTTTTGTTATACATCGCAATAATGGATTTGAAAAACCCTGCCTATAAAGCACTTCGTCAACTATAGTAAATCTGGTTGCCCTGCTTTTTAACTTGCTCGCCTCTTCCCGAGATGGGGGAAGATCACCCATCTCCAAATACTTTTTTATATCATCAGCTCATCCTGGCATACTTTCTCCAATTTGCAAACTTTCCTCTCCTACTGCTGGACTAGCCATCGTTCATAAATCAACCTTCCATGGCAGCGCTTCTTCTTACTTCAATGAGGTCGCGCGTGCCAATCGGTCAACTTTGAAATTGTCCCCTCAAGGTATCTTCTCGATTCGAAAGTATTTGAGGCCTTTGCACTGCTCCTGGACTTGATGAAGGTATTTTATTAGCATGGTTCCCCTCGCCAAATACTCCCTAGTTATTAGCCCGACTATTACCTGTGAATCGGCTTTCATCTTAACTTCCTCACCTCCTAATACTCTCGTTATTGCTACACTGGCGAGTACTGCTTCATATTTAGTTTTGTTGTTTGTTACTTTGTACTCCAATCATACTACATGGTACGAATCTTCCCCCTCACTCATTACTAAGTACACACCAACTCCTCCCCCTACTCGGCAGGCTGATCCATCCATGTATACTTGCCATGGATTCTTCTTAGGTGGTTTATGGACTTCTTCTATGAAATTTGAAATTTCTACTACGAAATTGGCCAAGATCTGTCCCTTCAGGATGCTTTTTGGTATGCAACTGATGTCATGCTTAGTTAGTATTTGACCAGCTGTCCTAAGGTGTCTGGTTTCTGCAACACTTTCTGTACAAGCGATGAGGTGATCACCTTTATCGGATGGGCTTGGAAATAAGGCTGTAATCGCCTTGTTGCTACCACCATGACGAAGGTGACTAACTCAACCTTTGGATATCAGGCCTCAGCTCCTCTTAGGGCACTGTTTATATAATACACCGGCTTTTGTTCCTTCCCCTCCTCTCACACCAATGCAGCTGACAATGCATCCAGAGTCACTGCTAGGTACAACGATAATGGCTCTCTTGGCTTGGTGTGACTGAGCAATGGCGGCTTATCCAAATATTCCTTTAACTGGGTAAATGCTTCCTCGCACTTGGCATCTCAATCTTGTGCTTTCTTAAGCACTTGAAAGAAAGAAAAACATTTATCTGTTGATCGGGATACAAACCTGTTAAGAGCTGCTATCTTGCCTGCCAGCTTTTGTACCTTGTTCAAGTTTGTGGGTGATTTCATCTCTAAAACCAAAGAGATTTCCGATTGCACTCCGAATACACACTTCGTTGGGTTGAGCTTCATTCGGTATCGACGTAAAACCTAAAAAACCTCCCTAAGGTCTTCCACATGTTGGTCAAACTCCATGCTTTTCACTAGTAGAATGTCGACATACACTTCCATGTTTCTTCAGATCTGGTCTTTAAACGCTTTATTCACCAACCTCTGGTAAGTTACCCCAG
>QEOT01009222.1:282605-385295 GCA_003123785.1 Pterocarya stenoptera
TTTGCATTTGGATATCTGTATTAAACTAAAACTCTGGTACTAGTGACTTAATTATTATTATCCGCTGCGTATTTATTCTGTGCACTGTTTATTTGTTGCACACACTTGACACTTGTTCGTTGGGATGTGTGACCGTGTGTCATCATCCTGACGTCACGATTCCCGAGGCTTTTTGTACATGGGAGTCGGGGCGTCACAGTTCTTCAAGTCGAAGGTATCGCCTTATAGCAGTATAATCCTTGGTCAGTTATAAAACGGTTTTCTCTTGATCAACCTCCTTCATCCTGATTTGGTTGTATCCTGAATAGGCATCCATAATCTTAACATTTTATATCCTACTATTGCGTCTACTATCATATCCTTATGACTCCATGCGAATACGTCTTTATGGTCTAGAAGGAAATCTATTACTTGTTGTCTCTCTTCCTTTGCCAATTTAGTCCCGATCTTCACATGGCTCTCGGGATGATTCTACTCAAGAGTGACCAACTCCAATGGCTCATTTGCCTCCCCATGCTTTAGAGCATCTTCATGTCTAGTCTCTAGCTCCGTTATCAATACCCGGGGTCCTGGCAGAGGATCACCCCTTCTTCAATATCCACAACACTGACCTCTCCTTGCCCCTATCTGAGTTCCTGCACATAACATTCTCTGGCTAATACCAGATCGCCGTGTACCTCGCCTATGCCAGCTCTCGTCGAGAACTTTATATTCAAATGGTAGGTCGAAGTGATAGCCTTTAATGTATTCAACGTGGGTCACCCAATGATTGCATTATATGCTGACCGAGTTCTTACTACTAAGAACTTAATTATCGCTGTGGCGACATGAGGGTCTGTGCCTATAAATATTGGCAACGTAATGGACCCCATTGGTTGTACTGTGTCTCCAGTGAACCCTTTCAACGTAGTTGGTGCTAGTTTCAATTGATCTTCATCGATTCCCATCTTGCTAAAAATGTCCTAGAATAGGATATTTGCCGAGCTTCCATTGTCAATTATAATCCTCCTGCTGGTAAAATTTGCCACCAGGATTGTTACCACCAAAGCATCATCATGGGGATATACAACCCCTTGGCAATCCTCGTCACCGAAACATATTGTGGGGGACACGTGTACTTGGTGCTGCTTGACGGGTCTCTCTACATTATAAACTTCTTCATATCTTGCCCATCTAGCATAGGTCTTTCTTCCTGAGGAAGTTGGGCCACCTCTTGCATACCCACCAGCGATCGTGTGTATCTCACCCAATGGTGGGTTTATGCAGTTCTCATCCTCTCTCGGTCTTTGGTCATGAGGTTCATTTGACCTTCTCTCTCTTCTTGGTGATTCTCGTCGCCTAGGGCTTTCGTTTTTTGTGCTCGATTTTTTGGTCATTTGTACGCCGTTGGGGGGGGGGAGGTGATGTTCTGGGCAATCAAGTGTTCCAACTCGCCACTTCCTCTCATCCCTTCTACTTTTCATTTCAAGTTGTAGCAATGCTCGGTTCTATGTCCCCTTGTTTTGTGATAAGTGTAGTACTTCTTGGTTTGTCACCCGTTAACGTTATTGGTTGTTCTTCCTTTGTTTTGTTAGAGTAGTGCACATAACCGCCATTATGCCTTCTTAAATTACTATCCTGTCTTAACTCCTGTTGGTCTCTCTTCGCCTTTTGACCTCCATCTCAATCTTTCCTCTGTCCTCTTTTCAGTTCTCGTTTATTCCTTCTTTCTGGTTGGGTGGTCAAGGCAATCAAGGTGTCTTTAGCATTAACAAAAACATCAGCCCTGTTCATGAACTCTTGTAAAGTGGAAGGGGTTTTCCTGGCCAGCTCGGCCATAAAAGGGCTTCTTTGCCAAATACCTCCCAGCAACGCTTCTAGCATGATTTTCTCGTCTTGATCATTGACTGTCATCTTCTCTTTATTGAAGCGTGTCAAATATGCTTTCAAACTTTCATCCGCTTGCTTTTTGACAATTAATAAGTATGCGGTGGGCTTCCTGCGCCTTCTACTCGCTATGACCTGGGTCAAGAACTGTCGGCCTGGTTCTTCAAAACTTTCTATGGAATTTGGTTGTAGTGCACCAAATCATCCTCTCGCCGATCCCTTTAGAGTCAAAGGAAAAGCTCTGCACTCAATTTCTCCCGCGATTACATGAAGCGTCATATGGGCTTTGAAAGTCTAAAGATGCTCCATGAGATCTTTTGAGCCATCATACAAGTCTATCGACGAGACTTTAAACTTTGGAGGCAGATGCATCATCATAATTTCCACAGAGAACGGTAGATTTGTGCTGGACAACAACTGATCGACTGAAAAGGACGTTCTTATCTTCTTGGCCATCTCCTTATATTTATCCATCAAGTTATGTACGCCATGGTGTAGCTTTTTCCCTTCCTCGTCCTCCTGATGGCCTTTACTAGCACTAGCACTTTGCCTCCATCTCTTCCCTGTCAGCCTAACTAGGTGTTGCATTCTCTTCTGATGACTAGTTTCATGACTTGAGTCTCATTTTCCTTTTGCAATGAATCAACCTCAGTGGTAAGTTTCTTTATTATCTCTTCCATTTCCACAAGTCTCTCCATGTTTTGTGAAGTTTCTCCCTGATCTCTAGTTTCCTGAGACCAAGCGGTGATGGGCATATGAAAAGCATGTTAAGTGTGAGACTTAGTATATCCCACAGACGGCGCCAACTGTTATGGACTTGTTTCACCACCACCACCTCACAATCACCTGCAACCAATGAGTAGAAGGCTTGGGGGTTTGAGGGAACACCTTCGATGCCTAAGTCAGTGACTGAAGATAATTTTAATAATACCAATGAGTTCGATCCCTTTACATACCTAGGTTTTTCCCTTATATAGAGCTCTATGAGTTATCTTTGTTCTCTTACATGATAATGATTATCCTTTATTCGAATTCAAACTTGGAGGTGAGGGTTCATCTCTTAGTAAATTTGAGTGATAGCCATTTCTATCATTTGCCACCGTTGGATAATTATCGAGTCGGTATTGGCATTGAGCTGGGCTTCTCGGTAATGACGCAGACTTTGGTCATAAGTAAAGGCCTAGGCCCACCTCGGGGGCTAACCGGTCGGGATGTCCTCTCCAATTACAGTAGAAATATTTACACATTTTTGGTGCTGTTGATCATTTTGGCTTGGAGTTTATGATCTGGTAATTTGGTTTTTGCCAGTTCCTCTACATTATAGGGGATGTTTCTGTTGGAGGAAGCTGAGTGATTTCTGTCAGAGCCCAGCTGAGTTTTAGAAAGGCAATGTGAGTTTCAGAAAATGATATTTTTGGATTTCAGAAGTTTTTGGGGTCAAACTATTATGTTTAAGGATAATCCTATTTTTTTTAGATGTAAATCTAAAATTTTAGTTTATGCAAAAACTTGAATACATATATTTTTAGAATTTGAAAAAATATTTTTAGAACTTTTAGCCTTGCATGGTGAACTTGTGATTTAGCATCTGGAGTAGTTCCGCTGTATATGTATCATGTATCATTTAGAGGTGAAGAAGTTCTGAATAACTAAGATTTGTTACTGAATTTGAAATGAGTCCAACTAAGCAACTAAGCAAAGCATATTGGTGTTTCTACTTAATTTGACGAAGTTCCCCTGTATATGTATCATGTAGCATTTATATGTATCATGTAAGATTTGACCTACGTACTCTTCAGGTGGAGGTGAGAATTTTCCTTACATCCTAGCTAGCTTATTCAGCTAAGAACACATTAGTGAATCTGGTGTTTTAACAATATGCATGTTGTACTGATTTCTTGTTTTCTTTTTGCAGCACAATATCCGCTTCAAAGAACAACGATTGAATAACAATTGCAAAGGACTATTGGATAAATGTGAAGAAGAAGAACTACCCATGAAAGAAATGGTCGGAAAGCTAATCATGACAAAGACAATGTTAAGAAGAAGAATTACCCATGAAGAAGAACTTTCATGTGATTTGATTTGTAATTTTTTTTATTATATGAATAATGACTCATTATATCATATTTATTATTAATTTATATATTATATTTTTTTAATTGTGGTATATCATATTATTGGTGCGTTCCAAACGCCGTTAATTAATGCAATGCGCAATCAATTTATTCATAGCGGCGTTTATATTAATGTCGTTAATTTAAAAAAATGCTCTAGCAACAAACTAGTGTCGGCGTTTAGATAAACGCCGTTAATTAATATGTCACCAACGTTCTATTAGTGGCATTTAAATAAATGCCGCCAATTTATATGATGCGCCGGCAATGTATTAGTAGTGGTGTTTATGGTAACGCCACTATTTTAATTAGTGGTGGTGTTTAGATAAATGCCGTTAATATATTTAATGTGTCGCCAAAGTACTATTGGTGGTGTTTAAATAAATGCCGTTAATTTATATGACGCACCGACAACGTACTAGTAGAGGAGTTTATGGTAAGACCTCTACTTTAATTATTGGTGGTGTTTAGCTAAATGCCATTAATTTCCTTAATATGTCGCCAACGTACTATTAGTGGCGTTTAAATAAATGCTGCCAATTTATATGATGCGCTGACAATGTACTAGCAGTGGCGTTTATGGTAATGCCTCTATTTGTATTAGTAGCGACGTTTAGATAAACACTATTAATTTATTCAATGTGTCGCCAACATACTATTGGTGTTGTCTATATCAATGCCGCAAATTTATATGATGCGCCAACAACGTACTAGCAGTGGCGTTTATTGTAACGCCGCTATTGTATGCAATGGGATGGCATGAACTAATGGCGGCGTTTCGATAACCATCGTAAATTTAGGAAAGATGGCAACTTTTAAGAAATACTGCTAAATTGTATACAAACGCCGCGAATGAGATTTTCAAGTACCGACATTTTTTCATGTGAAAATAGCGACCACCTACTACCAACAGACAGTTACGCCGGCAAAAAATTGCCGCTAATTAAGTAGCGACGCTTTTGTGGACAGGTGCTGACGCTTATCAAAGGCCGGCAATGCTTGATTTTTTTGAAGTGTCTCCTTGCGTCGGCGGGGCATGGGGTCGGTACACAACCTTACATACAGGAAAGTATGTTGTTAGTTAGCTTAGTCAGTTAATTCAGATAAATCAAGACACGTCATGCATAGCATAAGCATTAACATAATCAATCATGATTTTAAGCTCTCACCATGAAAACTTTTATAAAAAACACTTATGTTTATTATGTTTACAATATTGTGATGAGCTTCTTACTGAGTTTTCTACCAATTTTAGTTTTATTTCATATTTTTAACTACCTAAGTAAGGATAATGATCAGTACGAGCAAGTGGATCAGGCTTAGATGGAACAGTCGATTTAGTTCCAAGCTTTATTTATTTATTATTTAGTTAATTTATTAAATTATGAAATTTATTACCTGACTTTATTTAAGTAAGCACGTGACATCCCTGGCCATAGGAAAGGGAGTGTTATAAGAATTGTCAAAACAAGTAGAATCCAATTACGTACATAACGTAAATTCAAGGGACAATATATATATTTAATTAATAATATAACAATATTTAGGTAAGCTAAAATAAAGTCCATAATTATCTCGATTTTCGACCTTCACATAATTGTAAATCTCCTTGCCCAATATTTGATAACTCCATATTCACAAATCTCAAGTACTAGATCTATGGCGGTTCTCTGGAAGTAGTGTAAGAACTACAAGGAGTGAGTCACCACATGCTCAATAAGTTACACAATTAATGGGGTCGGAGAAATGACAATTTTATTATATCCATATTCACCAACCACAATAATATAAGCAATATACGAAATCATTTCCATATGGTAATGGTGAGTCAAAATACCATGCACATGAAAATGGAAAATGATCAATAGATGAACGGGGATATCTAAATACCATGCACACAGATATCACGATACTAGAAAGGCATCAATATATCACACAGATATCAAGGTCATGGGTACGTACATATATAAAATATATCACTTGACTCCCGAAAAATTATATCGGAATATTGAGATACGACCATATAGTACGTACTCCACAAAATTTATACAATTCCCCCATTGGCATATTCAAAATAGCATAAAAGATGCACGTAAAACATATATTTGAATCCAACGTGCACAATCTTGAATTAGCAAGAGTCATTAGATTTTACAAAAGCTCATAATTAAGAAGTTACTTACCTTGATTGCTTACCAAAATTTGACACTTTTTGACGTACCTTATAATCACTTGAAGCATATATCAAAACCCAAGAAGAAATTAATTACAAACCTTCTAAATTTAATAGTATTTCCATAACTTTATTACTATATATGAGATCCTACGAACCATAACACATCTAATATTTATGTCTGCTACTGTACGTCTACGTAAAGAAATATCATAAATCTAGTTTTAAGGTAACATTTTGGCTCCTCATTAACGTCTAAAACAAAAGAACTAAATCTTTAATAAATATTCTGGAGAATAGGATGGCGCAATTTCTTTGCAGGTAGCTTCATTAATATGTGAAAAGGAAATGAGTGGAAAACACGATCGATGCATGTGGATCACCTAGAAATAACATGGATTGGGATAATATTGGACCAACGTACCTATCTGTAATTAAGTGTGAAAATCGATAGCATCTCTTTTCTATAACTTATATGTGGCTGTCAATGGCTAAAAAATTAATTATTAGAGCCTATTTTCTTTCTGAAAATGTTATGGAAATGTCCCTAGCATGCAATATCGTTTTCTTTCACTCTGTGTGAAGATATCTCGTTGTCTCTCTTTATTACGTGTCTCTCAAAATCCCGTAAAGCTTTGACTCGGGATAAGTTTTTAAGCTATAAGTCTACAAAGTCTTTATTTAACAATTTCACAAAGAGTAATGGTCCATATAGTTTTAGTGTGTGCAAACAATATTGTGAGTCCACCATTAAATAAATTAATTTTTTCATGTATGTCTTAGATTTATCCCTTTTCTTAAAGAGAGTGCATGGCTTGCACACTATAATTAGATTGCAAATATAATAATAATAATAATAATAATAATATTATTATTATTATTATTATTATTATTATTATTTTATTATTATTATTACATGTATCAATAATTGAAGATATTCGGATAAAGAGTACTCTCTAATAAGTGATATCATTAAATGGTTACAACATAAAAGACAATAACTTGACAATGCCAAGAGAAATTACAATAATAGAGATCATTAATGATAACAAATAAAATAAAAAGGGCAATGCTACACTTACCAAACAAATCCATTGAGGGTGGGTAACGACCGTCTAATTTCACTACAAGAAAACTGTTTATTTGCAGCCAGTTAATTCCAGCGAAATGACTATTTACAGCTAAAATGAATCTGTTTTGGTTTTAAATGGTATTTTCGCCACTATTAAATGGCCCCAAAAACTCGATTTTCTTGTAGTGTTTGTTTTTTTTAAGTTTTTTAAAGTACTTTTTAAATCCCCTTAAAAATTTTAAAAAAATAATAATAAAATCATAAACTCATTAAAATATACATTTTTTAACCATTACGTTAAAAAAAGGAAGAAAAAAAAAAAGATACCCACTCGGTGGGTTTTCTCGGTAGGAGTAGTATTATCCAAATAAAAATTACTCTAAAACATATTTCAATGAAATATTTATAATTCTATCAACTTAAAATTAGTTTTACCAATTAGTTGTCTTATATAAATATTACATATACATATATATATAATATAAATACATATATTTAAGAACATATATATAAGAATGCGAGGCCTGGAAAAATCGTCAAAGTTGAGCTATTTAAACTACTCTGATCCAAGAATAATATTGTCGATTTGTAACAGTACTTTTCTGCAGCTTGAAGCTACTACTGTATTCATCCTTCGTACATGCATGCACACAAAAGAAATTGTTGCCTTCATAATTAATTGGTTCTACTTTCTTTCTTCCTTTTCTTCTGGTTTATATATATCATCTTTTCTGGTACTGGCGAGTAGTGATAGGCCGGTCATCCAAAGATATATATATATATATATATGTATATGTATGTATGTATGTATGTATATATGTAGATATGCACTTTCTTTGGTAGCTTCTATCAATAAGAACTCGAAAGCAACAATTGATCGAAATATCAAATGAGTGGATAACATGCATGATGCATATGGATCACAGAGAGACTCGCATGCGCATTGAGATGGCGACCAAACCTAACTGCAAGTGCGAAAATGGGTACTCGTTTTTAATGTCTTGCGCATTTCTGGCCCTGGCCTGCCCTAGACGTGTTTGTATTTTGTATGCCTGATATTATGAGTCAAATCAACAACCTATAATTTAGCCTAAAGTTGAAAATCAAGCTAACTAAGAGATAAGAATAAGAATAGATAAGAAAAGACACTCAAACTCTTAAAATGAAAGAGACTCAAATTTCTAAAGAGAAAACAGTACTTCACAAGGCAAGTTGGACTCAATTACTCAAAAGAAATAGACCTCTATATAAGGAGGAGATCTTCACAAATCTACGGAGGCTCTCCCAGAAGCTCCCTACATACTAACTCTACCATACATAATGACTCCAAAAGATATTTCCTAAATTCCTAAATTCCTCAATTGTACTTATCTCATCATATCTAAGGATGAGGGAAATGGGTTCTCCAACGACTTCCTGCAATAATCTACAGCAGTACAAAAAACAGATTCCATATTCTTATTATAATAAGTTGTTATATCAACTGTACATCTTAATCATAATCTTTATCTTTGTATTAAAGCGATCAAGAAAAGCATTTTGGCTCTAATATTTCATGTGGTACAGACATTACAAAAGGCAGTAATTATGATTGCAGATGGGGTATCATTATCATTTTCAAATAGAAACCATGTAAACAATTGGGAAGAAGATCTATTTGGATTTGATTTCATAATTAAACTTCCCAAAATTTGCGTTACTGTGATCTGATGCAGAAATAAAAGAGATGATCGAATGAAAAATGGAAGATTTCCTAGTCATGTTTGCCTCAGAGTCCGTCTAGAAAAATAAAATCATTATTTTGTTGGGTTTTAGGAAATTAATTAATGGTCAATATTTACCTTGCAAAACCAAATGGCATTAATTGAAAATTTACAAGTATAGCGTTGGTATCTTAGACATGATCAGTACTCGATCTCGTATTGATCTTATAAATATAAAGCAGCTAGCATCACAGAAGCAAGAGCTCAAAACAACAAATTAATTAGCAGAATGAAGACCTCTGCATGCCCGCGGCCACCTTCAATCCCAATCATACTTGCAACCATTTTGTTCTCAATTTCATGTGCGAATTCAAAGCAAGTTAATCTACACATGTTTTTCCGATGCCTTTCAAATAATTCTTCACCATTCCACCCAGTTTCCCAGGCCATCTACACCCCCAACAATGCATCTTTTCTTTCAATTTTGAACTCCTATATAAAAAATCGCAGGTTTTTGACTTCTGCAACCCCAAAACCGCTTGCTATTATAGCTGCCAAACACATTTCTCACATCCAAGCAACTGTTATTTGTGCACAACGTTATGGCTTGGAAATCAGGATTCGAAGCGGTGGCCATGACGATGAGGGTCTGTCATACGTATCAAATAATCCATTTCTAGTCCTTGACATGTTCAATTTTCGTAGTCTATACATTGATATAGCATCCGAGATTGCATGGGTTCAGGCCGGCGCTACTCTTGGCGAGCTCTATTACAAAATCGCCGAGAAAAGTAAAGTACATGCTTTCCCTGCCGGGGTCTGTCCGGGTGTAGGCACAGGCGGACATTTTTCTGGAGGTGGATATGGAACCTTGATGCGAAAGTATGGCCTCTCTGTGGATCATATAATCAACGCGCAAATAGTCGCTGTCAATGGATCGATCCTTGATAGAAGATCCATGGGAGAGGATGTGTTTTGGGCCATTAGAGGAGGTGGTGGAGCAAGCTTTGGAGTCATTCTTTCATGGACGATAAAGTTGGTACGAGTTCCGTCCATAGTGACAGTGTTCAACGTTAGAAGGACATTGGAACAGAATGTAACAGATGTTGTTTATCGTTGGCAGCAGGTTGCAGATAAACTACCAAAAGACCTCTTCATAAGGGCAATGCCACAAGCAGTGAATGGAAGTCAGGAAGGCAAGAAGACGGTGCAAGTTTCTTTCATTGGACACTTTCTGGGAAAATCTGAAAGCCTTATCCCTTTGATGAATGTGAGGTTTCCCGAACTAAGATTGCAGCAAAGTGACTGCAGTGAAATGACATGGATTGAGTCAACTCTTTTTTGGGCAGATTTCCCCATCGGAACTCCCACGAATGCTTTACTCAGGCCATCCAAGGCAGATTTCTTCTTCAAAAGCAAGTCTGATTATGTGAAGGAACCAATTCCAAAGACTGGTTTAGAATCCATATGGAAGTTATTGATTGAAATAGGGGAAAAGGGATGGATGCAATGGAATCCTTATGGAGGAAGAATGAGTGAGATTTCGGAATCAGAGACTCCATTTCCGCATAGGGCTGGAAACATATTCAAGATACAACATTTCGTGCTGTGGGTGGAAGAAGGAACAGAGACTACGAACCATTACCTAAAATTTTCAAGAACCCTGTACAAGGCAATGACACCGTACGTATCAAAGTCTCCAAGGGAGGCTTTTCTCAACTATAGAGATCTTGATATCGGTACTGCCAGTTCAAGTAATAACCGTACAATCCTTATTAACAATGCACGAGTGTATGGGAGTAAGTATTTCAAGGGCAATCTGGACAGGTTGATGCGTGCGAAGACAAGCATTGATCCCTTCAATTTCTTCAAAAATGAACAAAGCATTCCGCCTTGCCCTTCCAAGCCTGCCTAGCTTGAGCCTTTAAGCGATTTCCACTCCATGGACATGATTGTTTTTCTCTTCCATCACTGGCCTGCACAATCCCGTCAAAGTGGTGCAAGAAAGTAACCCTCGATCACAACAAAGAAATAGAACGAGAAGTTACTTTCTTGCAAGACGGTAGTGCAAGAGATCATTGATAAAAGCATTAATATATCAATAAAGCTGAAATCGATTGGGTTGGACCATGTACATTTTTACAAGAGAGTATTCTTAGATATACTGAGCTAATTAAGATAAACATGACTTTTAATGTGACCGCTAATCAAGAGCTAAAGATTTGAACAAGCAATAGGGATAACGTTTAATTGGAAAATAAATTAAGAGGGGTTGTCAAATGAAATTGTAGGAAGCTCATGTGATCATGGATTGGCAGATCAAGAAGAAAGTGGCATTCATAATCCAAATTGTTCAAGTGGGTTCCCCAATATTCAGAATTACAAGATTGTCCCAATAAACACTCAAGATTACACGAGTAGTTTGCTTTAAAGTTAAATTGGTCCCTGTGATTTCTATTCAACTTTGTACTCCTATGTGATTTGTAAAATCATTATCAAGTTCGTTTCTATAGAAACATTTACTGTACTTTTCACATGGCACTCTTACATGCCGCCATGTCATGTATTCCGTTAAGTTAGATGTGTTTTTCAAATTTATTGGATTATTTAAATTAACAATCAATCAATCAATCAATTAATCAAATCACAATGAATAATCAATATATCAATTTGGTAACAAAGTGAAAACTCATTTGAAAATGCTTTCAAAATCTACAACCACTCCGGCTAGAAGTAACCACCTAAAATTTGTTAGTATAGAAATAAGGCACTTTCCACTGACTTTATGATCGCTGTAAAAAAAAATCGCAATATTAACTCCTATTTGCGGCGATTCTCATATCACTATTGAAATCAAAAGCAAAGTAGTCGAAGTTCTGATGCTGAAATTATTGTTTACGTATTTGCGGCGCTTTAGTGTCACCGCAAAAAATATTTCTCTCATTGTTTTTGTTTGATGAACTGCCTTAATTCTTTGTTATGTATTGGATTGTGAGAAGTTCTTGTTATGCATCCACAGGTAAAGTGAAATGACATTATTGTGTTGGATATGCCAGTGCAACAATGTACTACACAAGATCATGAACTGAGTATTAAATACAAAGAAGTGGATGAAAATGATGGTAATAAATCTGTAGAACTTAATTTTGGTGAGTAGGCATTTGGTTTTGTTGTTATTTACCTGATAACCTCAAAATGATGTCATTTTTTTTATTGACAATATATTTACACAATCTGATAGAATCTAAGTCAAGTACTGCAGATATGGGTGAAGATTACGTTACACAATCTGAAGATGAGTCGATAGACTTTTATTGTCTCTTCACCATCACTTGAGATCTGATTTTAATATTTTTGAGTTTTTTTTTTCATTAAGGGGTATTTTAGGGTTTAGTTCATATATTAATTATATCTTACAATTATATATGCATATATTATATATAAGGGTCTCTAATATGAAGTATAGCTTGGGTATAGTTCATCAGGATTAATTTTGTGAATTTTTTTTTTCTGAAATATCTTTTCCGGCAATTAAATATTTTTTTCGTATATTACACTTATTTTTGGCAATGGTATATCATTGGAAATATTTTTTACAGGCGATTTTTATTTGTGGCGAATATTAGTCGCCTCAAAAAGTTTTCAAGTGATTTAATTAGTTTGTTGGAATATATCTCAGCATTTGCGATGAATTATTAATTTTTGCGACGATTACAATTCGCCGTATAATTGATTTACCCATATAATTGATTTTTATCATTAAGCACTAGCGTATTGTAGTTAGTGGATAATCATAATTGCCTTCTAAATTGAAAATTAAATAAAAATAAGAAGAAGAAAAACTAGAGTCTTGGGGAAGTTCTATGTTGAAATAAAGAATAAATTTTATTATTATATGCATTTGATTGAATTATGCATTTACTAATTGAAGTTTTATTTTTTTATTTTATTTTTATTTGGGTACTTACTTTTATTCATTGAAAAGGCGCTATTGTGTTCAACTCAAATAAAATGTTTGATTCTTGCCAAACCTTATTGTTGCATCTAGTCAATTGTACTTGTAAAAGGTCCAGTATCCATGAGAAACTTCTTCAATTCTGTGTCTCAAGCTCCTCTCCAAAGTAATCATTTAAAATTGTAAAATGTGCCAACAGTACTTTGTGGTGTTGGAAGTTTATAACTTGCTTCCACTGTATGATGAAAAAGAATGTGCCAAATGTCGTACTTAACTTTTCTAAGTATGCTTTGAGGAGAGAAAGCCTCTAAAGACTATTGACTTTTTGTTTTTTGCTGGATCTCTTTTATTCCAATCACTTGAAGTTGTTGTTTGGTGTGAAATTAAATTATTGATAGACATGCTACTAATTTTGTAATTCATATACTGTAATTTTGTATTTTGTAATGTAATGTATAAATAACAAATAATATGTAGTGGATTGCATTATGATGCATGCATAGATGAATATTGGATTTTTTTTGTTTGTTTTATATGCATTTAGTATTTTTAGAACACAAATATTATGCGTTTCAAACTTGACTTTTTAGAAAAGAATAATAATAAAATAAAGGCTTCTATATAAAAAAATATTTATGGCTTGAAATTTTTGTTTTAAAATTATGCGTTTCAACTTTTTTGGTTTTGAAAATTTTTAAATAAATATAGGCTTTTACATAAAAAGAATTATGCTTTCAAACATGAATTTTTCTTGAAAAATCTTTAATAAAATATAGGCTTTTACTAAAAAAAATTTATGTTTTTTAAATTTAATTAAATATGAACTCATATATATATATATAAACGGGTGCAATCCGTTAGCCGGATTTTTAAATTTTTAAAACCCAGATAACCCGTGATAATCTGGGCCAAAACTCGGCCCGAATTTGAAACCTAGATGAACAGTTCTATGGAGGAGGGAGATATCGGTTTGTTGTTGAACAGGTGGTTGGCAATGTGAAAGGGAGGGGTGGACGTGAAACTTGTTAGGAGTTTTGACTAGAGGTGTTGCGACTTGGAATGAAATAGAGGTGGGCGGAGGGCAATGATGCATGGACGTTGGTCTCTTGCTAGAAAACTTGAGCTGTTATACGTGAAGCTAGTGCACAGTGTGGGATGCTTTCATGGTTTTATGAGCTTGGGATGTTGCTTGCTGTGAGGAGAGGTTTGGGAAGTTGCTTGTTGCGGTGCTAGCTTGAGGAAACGAGTTGCAACCCTTCCGTGGGTTTTGGGTTTTTAATTTGTCTTTTGGGCTTTCTATGGGCTTAACTAATGGGTTTGCACATTTAATGAGCCTAACTAAATTATTGAGTTGCTCTAAATATTCGTAGACCAAATCGAATTATAAATTCTAACAGGTTGGGTTTGGGTTCAACATTCAAAATAAACCCAACTCGTTCAATATATACTTTTGGGCTTTAAAGAAATCTCTTGGGCCTATATAACATTCCTAAGAATTGACTTCGTTGACCCTATATTCCCAAAGTACGAGTCCTCTGCTACTTTAGTCTTATGGTTTACATATCTAATAATCCTTTACGCATACACAACAACACGCTTCATGTCATCTATCATATTTGATCAACTCATATACTAAAGTATGCGAAATCTAAAACCCCATGTTCATAAAACTTATTTCCTGAAATCTACAGAATTTAAAACCTCAAATGTCATAAAAATCATTTCTCAGTATTTGCAAAATCTAAAATATTGGATTTCAAAAACTCAATTCAGAAAGTTTGCATAATCTAAAACTTCATATTGAAAACCTCAATCCTTCCAGTACTTAGAATCTGAAACCTCAAATGTCATAAAAATCATTTTTTAAAATCTACATAATCTAAAACCTCAGATTTTATCAAACCTATGTATTAAAGTCTGTAGAATCTAAAACCTTAGATTTCCTAAAAATCATTCATCAAAGTCCTCATATTTGAAAAACTGAATCCTTAAAGTTTGTAGAATCTGAAACCTCAAATTTCATAAAAATCATTTCTTAAAGTCTGCAAAATCTGAAACTTCAGATTTTATTAAGCTCATATATTAAAGTTTGTAGAATCTAAAAGCTCATATCTCAAAGACTCAATTCATAAAGTCTGTAAAATCTAAAACATCATATTTCAAAAACTCAACCCATCAAGTCTGTAAAATTTGAAACCTCAAATGTCATAAAAATTATTTCTTAAAGTTTGCATAATGTAAAACCTTAGATTTCATCAAACCCACATGTTAAAGTTTGAAGAATCTAAAACTTGTCTTTGATACCATCTGTAACATCCCAATGGAAGACCCTAGTCACTTGGCCTATACTCTAAACAGACTAGTCAATGATATAATTAGAATCACATTAGAATATTATAAAGAGTAAGAACTTCTCATTCTTAAGGAATATGAGATCTCATACATCCCCTACCCTTATACTTATCATATGGAGTATCGCAACACTAGCATTAATTTTAACAACTTTCATTGCAAAGTTGTCGCACAATAATAAGGTTATTGTTTAGGTTCATCAACCTGCTTGACTCTTTTAATTATTGCCAATTTGGTCTTTAGAAAAATGTTAAGAAGATTTGATTTAAACCTTTTCAAATTCTATCTTACTTTTTAATGACTCATTTTGAGTCCAAGATCTCATGTAAAAGAGCACGTACACACAGTACTTATACACATGAGACACAACAAATATATAGTTTCCAAATTTGTTTTGACTGACACTACAAAAAATCTTGCTTCTGCGGCAAAAAAAAAGTCGATGCAAAAGTCCTAAAAGTCATTAATTATGGTTACAAACGGGGTATCATTATCATTTTCAGATAAAAACCATGCAACCAGTTGAGAAAGAAGATCTATCTGGATTTGATTTCATAATAGATCCATTAATTGTTCAATTAACTTGCAAAGAAATGGCACTAATTGAAAGTTTATAAGTGTAGCATTGATCCTAGACACGATCACTACTCTCATATTGATCTTCTAATACAGCAGCAGACAGACACGAGCTCAAAACAAAGAATTATTTAGCAGAATGAAGACCTTATGCCTGCTACCACCTTCAATCCCAATCATTCTTGCAACCATTTTGTTCAATTTCATGTGCGAATTCAGAGCAAGTTAATCTACACATGTTTTTCCGATGCCTCTCAAATAATTCTTCACCATTCCACCAAATCTTCCAGGCCATCTACACCTCTAACAATGCCTCTTTTCTCTCAGTTTTGAACTCCTACATAAAAAACCCCAGGTTTCTGACATCTGCAACCCCAAAACCGCTCGCTATTATAACTGTCAAACACATTTCTCACATCCAAGCAACTATTATTTGTGCACAGCGTTATGGCTTGGAAACCAGGATTCGAAGCGGTGGCCATGACCTTGAGGGTCTTTCATATGTATCAAATAATCCATTTCTAGTACTTGACATGTTCAACATTCGAGCTATACACATTGATATAGCATCTGAGACTGCATGGGTTCAGGCTGGCGTTACTCTTGGATAGGTTTATTACAGAATTGCTGAGAAAAGTAAAATACATGCTTTCCCTGCTGGGGTCTGTCCGACCGTAGGCACGGGTGGACACCTTTCTGGAGGTGGATATGGAAACTTGATGCGAAATATGGCCTCTCTGTAGATAATATAATCGATGCGCAAATAGTCACTGTCAATGGATCGATCCTTGATAGAAAATCCATGGGAGAGGACGTGTTTTGGGCCATTAGAGGAGATGGTGGCGCAAGCTTTGGAGTGATTATTTCCTGGATGATAAAGTTGGTACGAGTTCCATCCATGGTGACAGTGTTCCACGTTACAAGGACATTGGAACAGAATGCAACAGATGTTGTTTATCGTTGGCAATAGGTTGCACATAATCTACCAAAAGACTTCTTCATAAGGGCATTTCTACAAGCAGTGGATGGGAGTCAGGATGGCCAGAAGATGGTGCAAGCTATTTTCATTGGGCACTTTCTGGGAAAATCTAAAAGCCTTCTTCGTTTGATGAATGTGAGGTTTCCCGAACTAAGATTGCAGCAAGATGACTGCAGAGAAATGACATGGATTGAGTCCACTCTTTACTGGGCACTTTTCCCCATCGGAACTCCCACAGATTCTTTACTAGTCAGGCCATCCAAGGTAAATGCCTCCTCCTTCATAAGCAAGTCTGATTATGTGAAAAAACCAATTCCAAACACTGGTTTAGAATCCATATGGAAGATGTTAATTAAAATAGGGCGAGTTGTATGGATGCAATGGAATCCTTATGGAGGAAGAATGAGTGAGATTTCTGAATCAGAGACTCCATTCTCGCACAGGGCTAGAAACATATTCAAGATAGAGTATTACATGGAATGGGTGGAAGAAGGTACAGAGGCTACGAACCATTACCGTAATTTGGCAAGAACCCCCTACAAGGTGATGAGACCGTACGTATCAAAGTCGCCAAGGGAGGCTTTTCTCAACTATAGAGATCTTGATATCAGTATTGCCAATTCACGTCATAATCGTAGAATCCTTATTAAGAGTGCACGAGTATACAGGTGTAAGTATTTCAAGGGCAATCTGGAGAGGTTGATGTGTGCGAAGGCGAGCATTGATCCCTCCAATTTCTTCAAAAACGAACAAAGCATTCCTCCGGCCGGTCATTGAGCCGGCTTTAAGCAGTTTCCAGTCCATGGAGTAATCTTTCATGAACTTGTTGAAACAAATGAAAGAGTTTTACGGAATAATAATGTGTGGGGAGAAAAACACCATGAAGAAGGGCCCGGCAAATAAGGCCCAATGCTAAACCGAATGTTAAAATGGGCCTAAGCTCAGGTACAGTTATCGGTACCTATGAAGGCCCAAGGCTCTGACTAATTCATTCATAGAGTAGTATTGACAGCAAGTCAGGGAAATGTGTGACAAGACATGTTAACCCTACGGTGATGGGAGATTAAGCCACTTAAGTACAGTTAAGCCAAATTGGCCGCTGCATTTAATGTTTGTTCGGCGGAAAGAACGCCGCATTAAATACAACCCAAAAGGAGGGTGGCTAAACATTTAAAGCAATCCAGGGAAAACATCCAATCACCTCTAAGGCACGTGATCCCGAATGGCCCGCGGGGACTACAAGTACGAGCTGGCCCGGTAGAACATGTTAGATTAACTGCCTCGGTATCAAGGATATTTGAGAAGCCTGATCTCCTACGAATATGGAGCACCATAATATCCTTGGACCCGGCCAACCCCTATAAATAAAGAAGTCGACATCAAGAAACGGGTAATCTAATTTAATATACTGCAATCTTCTTCACCTTCCTACACTCAAATCACTGACTTTAGCATCGGAGGATCAACGGACCTAATGGTCCCCCTTTCTAGTGCTTCTCCTTTCATGTTTCAAGGACTGTAGATGGTCATCTTGAATGCAGACTGAAGGATGTGGCCCAAGTATGCAAAATACGACATCAACAGTGGCGCTGTCTGTGGGATCTCTGTCGTCCCATAACTAACGTGTCCTTTACATGCCGGCGACAACTCGTTCTCAGCATTCGCGGTTTGAAGCGCTACAACCTGAAATCATGGAAGCTAGACTTAATGAACAAACTGAAGTAATACAAAAACTTATGGCGGACATAAAAGTTCTACGACAAGAAAATGCTGCTTTACAAATAGATAAAGAAGAAGATGAGGCAGCACAACATAGCCATCATTCTGAAGCCCACCTGCCTCTTGACACAACTGGGGCCAGTGAAGAATGGCGTAGGGTCAATATGCAAATCCAGATAGAAGTCGCCAAGCAAATGGGACAACCCTTAACGGTCGATCAACTCCTCACTAACGCTAAGTTGCCATACAGTGCTGCGATAATGGCAGTGCCCATACCACCAAGATTCAAAATCCCTCAAATTGAAGCGTATGATGGGTTGAAAGACCCACTGGAGCACCTGGAAACTTTCAAGGCCCACATGACCCTCCACGGTTTCCCAAGTGAAGTGGCCTGCAGAGCTTTTCCCCTCACTCTGAGAGGGGCGGCAAGAGCATGGTTTGGCTCTTTACGACCGGGAACCGTGGGCAGCTTCAACGACCTGGCACAACTTTTCCTAAGCCAGTTTATGGCTAGTCGAACGAGACGAAGACCGACGGCATATCTTTTGACCGTCAAACAGAGGGATGACAAGAGCCTCAAGTCATATCTCTCCCGTTTCAACAAAGAATGTATGATGACGGACGATCAGGATGAGAAGATCACCCTAGTAGCTTTGTTAGGGGGAATATGGCCTCGAAACCCCTTCATGACAGAGATAGCTCGGAGAACCCCGATGACCCTAAGGGAGTTTATGGACCGCATCGATGGTTACATAAATGGGGAAGACACTCTTCAAGCACTAACAGCACCAAGAAAAGATGATCTGGAAAGAGCAGACAGGAGAATGGAAGATCGACGAAATATCCCGAGCCAGGGGAATCACAAAAGAAGGCTCTATGAGACGAGGAGGAAAGGGGAGCAGGTCCGACAGGTGAAACCAAGATCCAACGTGTACACCAACCTAACAGTTGAAGGAGAAGAAAACTCGGAAGAGGAGTATGTACGGAAAGTATATAGTCCCAAATACTGTGCTTTTCACAGAAGCCCGGGGACATAACATGTAGGATTGCACCTCAAAGAGAGAATTTCTGAAGAACTCGAGACGGCCGAAAGATCAAGACGAACAATATGGTGACCACCGGAAGAACATTCATTCGTATCAGCAAGGAAGTCGAGATCGACACCATGTCCCAGGAAGTCAACGCACGCCGCGTAGAAGCCGTGGCCTGAATTATAGGAGTCGAAACCCCTCAAGAAGAAATGGGGAAAGCTCTGACTAGGGAAAAATCGCTGACCGGGACCGAAGAAGTTCATATCTGAGAAGTTCGCGCAGAGAAGAGCCTCCGATAGGTGAGATAAGAACCATAGCGGGAGGCTATGCTAGAGGAACTATGTCTTCGGCAAGAAGGGCCTATGCAATAAGAGCCAGATATGGCGAGGTGTTCTCAACATACAAACCGCCACGACATGATGCGCAGCCGAAGGAAGAATACCGAATGACATTCAGCGAGCAAGATGGGGAAGGAGTGATGAGACCACATGACGACACATTAGTAATAACGGCCCAAATTGCAAACTACAGGACCAAAAGGATCCTCATCGACAATGGCAGCTCCGCCAATGTCCTCTTCTGGGAAGCATTCTCCAAAATGGGAATCGCACCCGAGTGGTTACGACCGGCTCCCACCCCTCTCAAAGGCTTCACCGGTGACACGATTCAACCAATTGGAGCGATAACCCTATCCGTGTTGGTAGGAACAGCTCCCAAGATATCGTCCTTTATGGTGGATTTCTTAATAGTAAAGGACCCCACCTCGTACAACGCTATTCTCGGGCGTCCATCCTTGAACCAGATGAAAGTTGTAACGTCCACTTATCATTTGACAATCAAATTTCCTACTCCTTTTGGAATAGGGGAAATATGAGGAGAACAGCAGACAGCAAGAGAATGCTATGTTCGGGAGATGAAGACTAAAGCGACTCCAGTACAAACCATTGACCAAGAAGAAGGCAAAAAAGACTCGCCACCCCCACCGAGGCTAACAGAGATGGATAAAGAAGTAAGGGACGAAGAAACCTTGAGGCAGGCGGAGCCCAATGAACCAACAATCCTTATATCAGTAGATCCCAATGAACCAAAAAAGACTATGCGCATAGGATCTAGACTGACTTGCGAGCTGGCTGAAACTATGAGAAAGTTACTAACCGAGCATCGAGACGTGTTCGCTTGGAGCCATGAAGAGATGCCCGGCATTAATAGAAAGGTGATAGAACACTGCCTCAGTGTAAATCTAGGGGCAAGAAAGGTGAAACAAAAAGGTCGAAACTTCAGTGCAGAAAAGTATGTTGCAATCGCTAAAGAGGTAGAGCAGCTATTAACGGCAGGGTTCATTCGGGAAGTCCATTATCCCGAATGGCTCTCCAATGTGGTATTAGTCAAGAAGGCGAACGGGAAGTGGAGAATGTGTGTAGACTTCACAGATTTGAATAAAGCTTGCCCCAAAGATAGTTTTCCCCTCCCAAGGATAGATTTGATAGTAGATTCAACAGCTGGGCATACCTTGCTCAGCTTTATGGATGCATACTCTGGGTACAATCAAATCAGAATGAGTCCTAACGACGAAGAGAAAACGGCCTTCGTCACGGATTGAGGACTCTACTGCTACAAAGTAATGCCGTTCGGCCTAAAAAACGTGGGTGCAACATACCAGCGGCTCGTCAATCGAATGTTCAAAAATCAAATCGGGAGGAACATGGAGGTATATGTAGATGACCTCCTAGTCAAGAGCAAGAAAGCAGAACAACATTTTGACGATCTCCGCAAAGCATTCATAGTCTTAAGAAAGTATAACATGAAACTCAACCCCGAGAAATGTGTTTTTGGAGTCGAGTCGGGGAAATTCTTGGGGTTCATGGTTTTGGAGCGAGGAATCGAAGCTAATCTCGAGAAAGTCAAGGCTATAATAGAAATGCAACCACCTCGCACCATCAATGAAGTTCAGAAACTTGCAGGAAGGATAGCTGCCCTGAGCTGCTTCATAGCAAAATCAACCGATCGAAGTCATCCCTTCTTCAAAGGCGCAGGAGTGGAATGAAGAATGCAGCAAAGCTTTCGGTGAATTAAAAGAATACCTTTTCCATCCACCATTACTCAGCCAGACTACGCCGGGGGAAGATTTAACTGTTTACCTAACCGTGTCCCAACATGCGGTGTCTGCCGCTCTGACTCGCGAAGAGAATGAAGTCCAATGTCTCGTTTATTACATAAGTATAGCCTTTCGAGGAGTAGAAGCCAGGTATCCCCGAATCGAAATGCTGGCGTTTGCCTTAGTAATCGCTGCTAGGCGCTTAAGGCCTTATTTTCAAGCTCATCCCGTAAAAGTATGGACGGATGCCCCCCTGAGAAAGGTGTTACAGAAACCTAATGTATCTGGCCGGATGACTAAATGGGCCATTGAGTTAAGTGAGTTCGAGATCGAGTATCTCCCGCGTACTGCGATCAAGGGACAGATCTTGGCGGACTTTGTGGTTGAATTCTCAAGCTTCCCGGAAGAAATAGTTACCTTACCTCCGGGCAGGCCTTGGCAGGTTTATGTTGATGGTTCCTCCTGCCGAACTGGAGGAGGAGCAGGAATATATATTGTAATAGAGTCCGGGGAACAGCGCGACTATGCAGTCAAGCTAGGATTCAAAATTACCAACAACGAAGCTGAGTATGAGGCGCTTTTGTTAGGATTAACGATTGCCAGATCGCTGGGTGCAACGAAGGTGGAAGTAAAAGCAGATTCCCAGATAGTGGTGGGCCAAGTGAACGGGCAGTACCTTACAAAAGGAGAAAATTTAAAGAGATATCTTCAAAGAGTAGGAAAGAACGGGATCTCTTCCATTCACCAAATTCTACGAGGAGAGAACTGGGAAGCAGACCGGTTAGCCAAAGCTGCTTCAGGGCAAAGGGAAGTTCCACTTCCCGATCATGTAGTAATTGGGACAATTGATATGGCCGCAGTAGGAATCCGATTATCTACAATAGAAGTTATTCAACCTCCAGAATGGGCGACGGATATCCTAAAATTCCTCCAAGAGGGAGTCCTTCCAGAAGACCAAGAGGAGGCCAGAAAAGTAAGAAATCGAGCGGCCCGGTTTACCTTGGTAGAAGGAACCTTATACAAGATAGGGTACGCTGAGCCTCTACTACGGTGTGTTTCCTCTGAGCAAGCCCAAGAAATCTTAGCCGAAGTACATGAGGGAATTTTTGGGAGCCACTCTGGCGGATGACCGTTAGCGACACGGGTGGCCCGAGTGGGGTATTACTGGCCAAATTCTCACAAAGACGCTGATGAATACGCCAAAAAGTGTCTAAAGTGCCAGCAATACGCCCCAATCCCGCGATGTCCCCCTGAGAAACTAACCTCAGTTACCTCCCCATGGCCCTTCGCCTAGTGGAGACTAGATCTCGTTGGTCCATTGCCCACAGGCAAGGGAGGAGTAAAGTTTGTAGTGGGCGGAAGCAGAAGCATTGGGCATAATCACTGCTCGGGCAATTACCAATTTCTTGTGGAAATCCATAATCTGCCGTTTCGGGATTCCCGAAAGCTTCATGACGGACAATGGAAAGCAGTTTGACTGCTCACATTATCGGGATTGGTGTGCAGAACTTAAGATCAAGACAAAATACTCATCTCCTGGGCACCCCCAAACCAACGGACAGGTAGAAGCCACCAACAAGACAATACTTAATATTTTGAAGAAAAGGCTGGGAAATCAAAAGGGGGAGTGGGCTGAAAAACTTCCCAGTACACTGTGGGCATATCGTACATCAATAAGCACCCAGACCGAAGAAACTCCGTTCTCCCTAGTTTATGGGACGGAAGCCATGATTCCGGCCGAAGTAGCAGTGCCAACATACCGTGTACAACATTTTGACTCAAATAGAAATGATGAAAGGCTAAAGGAGAATTTAGATTTCTTGGAAGGAAGGAGATCGAAAGCAGTAATCCGGATCGCGGCAAACAAGCGAAGGGTCGAGCGGTACTTCAACAAACGGATCCGAGCTCATAACTTCAAAATAGGGGATATGGTTCTAAAACAAACTGGAGTCACCACACAGAACGAAGGAAAGCTAGGTCCTAAATGGGAAGGACTCTATATCGTGGCATCAACCGGAAGGCCTGGTTCCTATAGATTAAAAGATCACGAGGGACTAGAGCTACCCCACCCATAGAACGCCGAGCGGTTAAAGAAGTACTTTGTGTAAAAAGGAAGCAGATCAGAAACTCAGTAGTTTGTAAAAATTACTACTTGAAATGAGAATTATGAAAAACTATCCTCCAAGTGTTGGTTTCATGTGTATTATCGAACAAGTCGAAAAGAACATGTGCAAACTACGGAGACAAACAATCAAGAACTGCCCGACCCTCAAACACATCAGGTAGAACCGAACGCGTTGGCCCCTGCCAGCCCACGAAGTCATAAGCACGGGTACCGAGCCGTCGCTCGGCCCGCTGGCTATTCTCAACGCACGTCTCCAGTAGTCCTGGGACCTTGCCAAGCGGGTCGCCGTGCTCCCACGGGACTCCACCAAGCATGTCGCCAAGCGAACTACTGGGACTCTGCCAAGCTTCGTGCTATGGTGCAAAACCGAATGCATTGGCCCCTGCCAGCCCACGAAGTCATAAGCACGGGTACCGAGCCGTCACTCGGCCCGCTGGCTATTCTCAACACACGTCTCCAGTAGTCCTGGGACCTCGCCGAGCGTGTCGCCAAGCGAACTACTGGGACTCTGTCGAGCTTCATGCTATGGTGCATAATACAAGGAACTGGACCAACTCTTCCGGAAGCAAAGATAAAAATGACTATTGAAAGAAAAACATATAAGTTGAACTATTTGTTATTATGTAAACAAAGGGTTACAGGATAAAATTTACATCTTGAAACAGCAAAACGTCAGGGAAAAACCCTACAAGTAAAGGACCAAGTTATGCTTAACTACAAAACAAGGCGACATCCTGGCTGAAGTGGAGTGTGGGAAGTGTAGGATCTCTTCGAAGCAGAATCGCCTGAACAGACCAAGCCTCCACCCAGAAGATCCCTTTCCCCTCCCAACGGAGTACTGGAGGATTAGGAAAATCGGCGTCCAATGGAATCCCAATCAACATCTGAGCGCTGATTGAGGTTCGAAATCAACAGAAGAAAACATAAGAGGGAAGGAGCTGATTCCAGGGAGTTGATCTCTATTGTGGACCAGCGTACGACCCAGAGCCACCCCAGGTCCCTCTATTGCACCATCCTCTTGTCTTCGCCAAAGACCAGACCCTGGAGGTAGAGAGTTCTGGTCTCTCTGCTTAGGAGGTTAGCCCCCGTAAGCAAAGAGGCAAGGCCAAGTGAGGCGAGATAAGCAAAAAGGTAAGGGCAAGCTAAAGCATAATGCGTTGTTCCATTCTCCCATAATCGAAAATCCATCTAAAGTTAGAATCGAAAAAGAAGTATCCCATCTGAGATCATCAGAAAAGGAAGGGGCGAAGGAAACATGACTCCTCAAGCCCACATTTATAATAGAAGAAACTTCCGAAGGTCACGACCTCCTAGGTCATCCTGACCGAACACGTCATTCCCAGACTTCCCCTAGTCGACCACGTATTCTTAGTACAGACGAATGAGTAAGCACACAATGAATGAAAAGGTGAAACGTGACTAAGCCAGCCTTAAAATGGGCTGACAGTTTATCTAGATAGCACAATTGTATGAAGACCGGTCAACTCTGGGAAATCGTACGGACCGCCACACCTCGAAATTCTAATAAAAAATGCAAGGTACAAACGACTGCAGTAATCAAGGTATTCAAATTTGATCTTCGTTCATTACACATACAGCACAGTGATGACAGCAGAATAAAAATATACAAAATATATGTTAAATTACAATTATGAGGCCTTCTTATGGGAAGGGAGAGGTAGATTGTCAACACTCCAACTGAGCATCTCCTTATAGGCCGGCTTGCCCGGCTTAAGCGTTCTAAGATCTGGAGATCGGAGATCTAGCCCGGGAGATTCAAGTATCAACTCCTTAAAACGCTTGAGACCCTCTTTGTACCCAAACATCCAGGACTGATTGCGCAAGGTAGAGGCTCTCTCGAGTTGTGAAGAAGCAAGGTTTTCTTTTTCTCAAGTTTCAGCTAAGGAGCGTTGCAGTCGAAGAATATTGTTTCTAGTGGAAATCCTCATCTTTTCGACGTCCCTGTTCTGAGCCATGAAGTGTCTGTAGAGGGTTTGCCGAACGCTGATGGCCTTTCTCTTTTCTTGAGACACTTTTTCAAAAGACTTATTGTTTTGCCGAAGCTGTTCTTGGAGTGATTCTACCTCGCACTCTAACCTTTCGGTTTCGACTCGAGCGCATATCCCCTCGGAGAAGAGAAGATTGGCCTCTGCTCGTCGACCCTCGAGTTCCTTCCAAGTGGATTCTAGTTCCTTTGCCAAGGAGGATACCTGCCTCTTAATCCATTCTTCTTCCAAACTCTACAGTCTGGACTCCTTATCCTTAAGCTCGATGTCGAGAGCCATGACCGCAATTCTGTGAGCCAGTTTCTCGGTCTCCTTCTGCTCAGCGCGGAGAAGCTCGATGAGGAATGCATTCATGTTTGCTAAGGTTGTATTCCTTGCCTGGGTCGCCTGGAGATCAGCCTCTAACTTCCCCTCCCGAAAAAGCAGTAATCTGTTCAAGAGCCTCTGATTTTTCAACTCATTCTCCAAAGTTTCCCTTTCTCGGGAAACCATGTCAGCTAGTTGATCGGCAGTCTAAAAAATCCTCGAAAAATTAGACTCCTCAATAAGTAATGATAAAATAATATACTGACCTGGGTAAACAAGGGTCTGAAATTCTGGGCCTGAGCCTCGAAAGCCTCGGAACGAGTCCTTTGGCGACTCGAATCCCCTTCTGGCCCGGTAGCAGAGGGTACCTCGTCCTCTGGAGGTAACAACAACAGACTCGGGACAGAGGATGATGCCCGGCCACTTTCCTGCTCGACAAAAACAGCAGCAGTAACCTGCTGTTGAGGGAAGAATGGAAGACTCGTTGGTTCCTCGGTTGAGGACGGATCTCCATCATGAATGATCCCAGGCCAGGCAAGTCATTCACATGACTAATATAGTCCTCCACCCTGACCACTGACCCACTGCCGCCCAGTGAGGAAGAAGGTTCCTCCAATAGGGTCAGGGACACCTAAAATAGACCAGAAACAGTAAAATTAAAAAAAAAAAAAAAAAAAAAAAGGAGAAAAAAAAAAAAAAAAAAAAAAAGGAGAAAAAAAAAAAAAAAAAAAAAAAGAGAGAGAGCAAAAGAAGAATGAAGGAAAGAGAGAAGAAAGAAAGGAAAAATTACCCCCGAAGGATGAGAGTCCGGAGCGAGCTCTATGGACGAAGAAGGAAACAAACCCGAAGTCGAGCCAGGTCCTGAACTCCCCTCGGGGCAAATACTCTCAGGAACAAGTTGTTCTGAGATCCCAGAAGTAGAAGGAACCTCAGCAGCAACAGGAGGGGAGACCGGTCCTGGAATTTGCCCCACTAGGGGAACTTCGACTCCAAGTGGCTCTTCCACAGGTGAAGTCGGACCCGGGCCAAGTCCTACCTCTTCTTGAAGTAAAACCTCTTCAAAAGAAGGAAAGCCTAGTGGGGCCGAATTCGAACCCCAAGGAATCGGGTGGTCAAAAACTGAGGAGAAGAGGAAGTGGACGTCTACGTCTGCTTCCTCTTCCACAGGGAAACCTGAAAGGAAGTAGAAAAAGCTTCGTCATTTACTACTCCAACTAGAAAAAGAGAAGGAAAAAGGAAAAAACTGTTGGATCGACTGAACAAACCTCTTGAAGGGGCGGACAACGAAGGGCCCGAAGTGGCTTGTGCTACCTTAACCCCCTCAGTACTTTGTGAAGACCCCCTAACCCGGGTTACACCAGTTGGGTGATCCCCCGAGCCAGACCGTTCGGCCCAATTTTTCTTGGTGGGAGGACGAGAAGTGCCCTCTAAATTTACCTGCCCAGGACCCATTTTTTGCCCAGGAAGGGCGCGTGGCTCGATAAGTTGAGGGGGGGTTCCCGAAATGCCCTCGGTAGGAATGGCTCGAGAGGAGGACGAAGCCCTCCCCTCAACACTGGGTTGCTCGGCCCGACCAATCTCAGTGGGGGAAAGGTGGTCGGCTAAGAAATCCTGACCCTGTACATGGTTGCAAGGGGGGACGACTAGATATCGTTGAATGTAGTCGTCGTTCAACAGGGAATCAGTTTCGGCCAGAGAGGGATGGGCCACCACCCAAGATATGACCTCTGAAAACCTAGATCTCTCCCTCTTTGATAAATCAATAGAGAAAGATCTAGAGTTAGGCACCTTCCCCCAGACTGACCGAATGGGAAACTCTTTGTATTCTTCCTCTTCTTTTAGGCGTTCCCACCCGGATCCTCTAATGAAGAAGAAGCGTCGAAACCACTCCTTCGAAGACGAATACTTCTTCTCCAAATAAACAAAGCATTTTTCTGCGGAAGGAGATTGAAAGCTACAGAGGTTACCGTTGAGACGGTTGATCCGGTAAACAGAAAAGAACTCCCGAGCCGTAAGGTCGGGATAGTCGTCTCGACCAGTCAAGGCGATACAAAATGCCACACAAATGGCCAGAACAAAACACCAAGCGTTTGGGTGAAGTTGGGTCGGTGCGAGTTGCAGAAAATCCAGAACGTCGCGAACGGGGCGACATATGGGTAAGCGTAACCCAATGTCAAACATTTGTGGAAAGAGAGCCACCAAAGGAGCCAAACCATCTTCGTCCACCAGTGTAGCACGGGGAGGAGGAACTTCGATGGAAGTCTCGTCGAGGAGGGTATAAGCTCTGCAAAAACTTCGTAGGTCCATCTTGGACATGCTCGACCTCCAACCCCTCCCGGTGAAGTAGTTGTATCGAGGATTAGTTTCGCCAAACAAAGCCATTGGAATGTGGTAAAGGGAGAAAAAAAAATGGCAAGGGTTTTAGCTTGAGGACGGCAAGGAAGACAAATGTATAGAGGAAGATGAAGAAGAAAGAGAAGGTGGAAAGAAAGAAATGAAAGAAGAAGCGAGAATAAATACCGAATGATAGGAATGCGAAATACGAAGCGGCGTCTGGAACCCGGAAAGTTGCAGCAATGTTTGATATGCCCTCTTCCCACGTGCACGATATAAAATCAAATCCTCATTAATGAAAGCAGCACTAATTATTAATTGGATAAAATAAAATTTCTAGCCCATACATGTGATAAAAATTAGCGGGGTACTGTGGGGGGAGAAAAATACCATGAAGAAGGGCCCGGCAAGTAAGACCCAATGCCAAACCGAATGTTAAAATGGGCCTAAGCCCAGGTACAGTTATCGGTAGCTACGAAGGCCCGAGGCCCTAACTAATTCATTCATAGAGTAGTATTGACAGCAGGTCAGGGAAATGTGTGACAAGACATGTTAACCCTATGGTGATGGGAGATTAAGCCACTTAAGTATGGTTAAGCCAAAATGGCCGCTGCATTTAATGTTTGTTCGGCGGAAAGAACGCTGCATTAATACAACCCAAAAGGAGGGCGGCTAAACATTTAAAGCAATCCAGGAAAACATCCAATCACCTCTAAGGCACGTGATCCCGAATGGCCCGCGGGGACTACAAGTACGAGCTGGCCCGGTAGAACGTGTCAGATTAACTGGCTCGGTATCAAGGATATTTGAGAAGCCTGATCTCCTACGAATATGGAGCACCATAATACGAAGGACCCGGCCAACCCCTATAAATAAAGAAGTCGACATCAAGAAACGGGTAATCTAATTTAACATACTGCAATCTTCTTCACCTTCCTACACTCAAATCACTGACTTTAGCATCGGAGGATCAACGGACCTAACGGTCCCCCTTTCTAGTGCTTCTCCTTTCATGTTTCAGGGACTGTAGATGGTCATCTCGAATGCAGACTGAAGGATGTGGCCCAAGTATGCAAAACACGACATCAACAAATAATGTTTTTTGGCCGACGTCCTTCTTTTTGAATAGTAAACTTTTTCTCCACCCCTGCCATTAAAAATTAAGACCTTTCAAGCTCCATGGTTTATGGTGAATCGTCTCAAGGCCTATATATGGTCGGCTCCTTCCCTCCTCTCTCATCCCATGTGGTACCTTTATGTCATTATTAAACTAATTAAGCTTGTTACAAGACAAAAGTGAAAATACATTACTATCACAACTAACCTCAACACTTAGCATGCAAGTAAGAAACCATTTAAAAAGCAATAGGATGACCTTGGGAGACCCCACAACTAGAAGAGAGTAACCGGCCATCTAACCAAAAATTTTTTTTTTCCTTTTGAATCAACCTCTGAGGAATGTGGAGGGAGTGGAGAACATGAATATCTATTTTAGTACTTCTATACATGATCTGTCCTTTCTCCAACACCACACAACGGTTGTGACATCCCTTTTTTTTTAATCTTTCTTCATTTTCTTTTCTTTCTTCATTTTTATTTTTATTTTTTAAATTTATTTATTTATTCATTTATTTTTTATCTATCCTCAGGCCTCATCTCTATATCAAGCTCTAGTACCCATTTCAAATTTCTTTCCCCACCCTCGCGTTATGCTTCTATCCAACGAATTTTTTCCCCTCCCTTGCTTTGTGCACGTCTTCGCCCCTCGTACCACCGTTTGGCATCGCCAATGAAGTTGACCGACCAAACAAACTCACATCCAAGTTTTACACTTCGTCTTCTTCTTTATTTTTTTCCATTTCTCTCTCTAGAAAATCTCTCTCACTATACACTCAGTTTTACACTCATCTTTCAGTACTTTCTCTTGCTGTACATCGCGGGATCCAAATGTTGATTATGCACAATTTACAAGTCTTCTCTTATTTATTTTACTGCATATTTTCTTGTATTTATATATGCACAATTTTTGGAGTAGAAAAGCAAGAACCCATCTTGGATAAAAGAGAACGACAGTCTGAGGAGAGACTCCTTAAAAATCACTCCTGAGTAATTTTCTTTTGTGGGATTAGTATCAGGAAACAAAATCCAAGTCTTTCTACTCTTGGTATCGCCTCTTTTTCCTTCTTATTCATTTCTCTTGTATGATGTTTTCAGTAAAGCAAATTGAATGACTAAAAAAATAGTAGTGCAAATTGCTAAGTGTGCGTATGTGGTAATTATCCATTTGCTTTGCTGGACAAGTTCATGATTTTAATGTTCTCCTTCCTTGCGTGATTCATGATTATGGATATTTCAGAGAAAAGGAATCTACATGAGAAAGGGATACTAGGGAGCCAAGAAAAAAGAAAGAAAGAAGGGATATGAGGGAAAGGGGTGTAAAACCGTGATGTGGAGACCATACTTGATTCACCACGTCATGGTGTGTAATGTTGGTAAAAGGGACAGGCTTAGGAGAAGATTTACTCTATCTATTTTTCTGGTTAAAGATGTTGGCTTAGGAGTTGAGAACATGAACATTTAGGAAGGGCACCTCATTTTTAAACCTTTCATTTTATGACTATTTCCTTTAATTACTGTTTTTCTTGCCATTTGGGGCAAACAGGGTGTTTGAGTTTCAGATGTAGCTAGATTTGTAATATTAATTTTTTTTTATATATATAGGAAACAACAATATCAATAATAATGAGGATTACTGACATTTTTCTAGCCAAATGGTTTGCAAAAGAAAGTCTATAATACAATCCAATCACATTTCAATATTTTCAACATCTAGGCATAACGGACCTTCCCTATAGATATGAATAAAGGAGCAAGATCTAAAACAATTTGAGAGCTTTGAAATTTCTCCAAATAACACACCAAGGATAGAATCTGCCATACTGTTTTGTTGTAAAGCTTCAACAATCCTTAAATAGTCACTTTCAACTATTAATTATGAAATCCGCATGCTAACACATAACTGAAGCCCTCCGCAAATGGCTAGTAGCTCAATAGCCTCTGGTTCCTCCATTGCCTGCTCTACCATGCTGGCAGCCATAATCACTTCGCCCTTAGCATCCCTTAGGATCACTCCTATACCCGCCCTTTGCAGTCCATCGATGGTAGTCCCATTTACATTAAATTTTAGAAACTCCATGGGAGGTGGTTTCAACTATAAAAACTGTTTAAGAGATGCTCTTGGAATTGACTGTACTTCCTTATGCCAACTCATGAGGGCCAAAGTAGTTTCTGTCGCCTGTCAAGAACTCACCTGCATCTTCTCAAACTCCATCTTATTTCTTCTATACCAAAATCCCCAAGCTAGAGAAAAGAAAAGTGCCAAGTTTTCCTTATGCCTCCCCTCAACCATGTGTAGGGCCACATCAACCAGAGAAGTCCTAGTTCTAAGAAGAGAAGGAAAATATTGTTGCCATACCTCTTCCAGATGTTTGCAAGAAATAAGGGTATGAGTGAGATCCTCAACTGGATGGGAACAGAAACTGCACTTCCCTTCTAAAATGACTTGCTTTTTCATCAGATTCTCTTTAGTAGGGAGACCTTCTTTGCAAGCTCGCCATGCAAAAACTTTAACTTTATTAGGGACTTGTAATTTCCACAATAACTTCCACAAAGCTTGCTGTCTCTTAGCATTAAAGGATGATGCCAGTGAGCTCTTCTTCTATAATATTAATTAATGGGGTACTTATTTGCGCAGATACTAATAGTCCCGGATTTGTTTTTATTGACATTTTATATGGTAGTTTTACTCACACCCTAACTACGTAAGTGAAATCATGAGATAGCTTCCTTTGCAACATAGATAAATAAATAAATAACTATTCCCCCAACCAAAAACTTTGTGGCCAACTAAAAGAGGATTCCAACCTTAGTGAAATCCCAAACCATTGGAATCCGTTTGAAATCCCAAAATCCATGGAGGAAACCGAAACCCAAAATGCTTTCGCAAACCCTAAACTAACTAGCTTTGCTTAAGTGATTAATCACTTGATTAGATCACATTCAAATGCTTTTAACCACTCAAATAGATTCTATTACACCCTCATTCACTCCTTTATACCTTGATATTTTCATTGGGCCAAGCAAAATTAGATTTTTGCTTGATCCAACCAAAAACCTAAATCTAAAGCAAAATTATATTTTTGCGTCTTAGTCTAGCGCTCTATTTTTTCTTCGTATCAGTGGCACTATGTATTTTCTTCGTCTCAGTGCATTGTGCCCTATGGGTATGGTATTTGTCGATCTCCTTTCTCTTCTCTATCATTTTTTTTTTGTTTCCCATTAGCTTTATTCTCTGTACTTCTCGATTCCTCATTCTTTGTCCCGGTGTGTTGTGGAATGGTTCTTCTCGATTCCCTTCTTTTTTCGCTCTGTGGTGTGAATCTGAGCAACATTCTTAGATTATTTTTTTTTTGTTTTCCTTTATTTGTACATCCGAAAGTAGTGTGTGTTGATTATTTTATTCTCGATTGTTTTTGTGGTTGTTGGATCTTTTGTGTTTGATTTTTGTTGCTAATTTTCTACTACTGTTGGTTGTGCTAGTAGTAGTGTTGTTTATTTTTTGTGTTTATTTTTGTTGTTGATTTTCTGCTGCTGCTTTTATAGTGTTTTTATAGTCTAAAATTTAGTTTTTAAAAATATTTATAGTTTTGTGTTAATGGTTTATATTCTCTTTAAAAATACTTCTAGATCGATTAAATGCAATAGTTTTCATTCTTTAGTTTACTATTAGTGGTTTATATTCTCGTTAAGTTTAATTATTTAATAAAGAATGTAGCTTTTTGCACAAATTTTAGGTTATAATGTTCTATATTTGTTACAAACTTACATGTTCCTACCGTCTACATGATTATAATTGTGTGTAAGATTCCTTCATAATATTCACTAGGAGGTTGTTTGTGCATTAGAGGGTTGCTGGCATATCTTGAAAATTTTAGTAAATTGTTACTCATACTTTGTTTTAAGCGCGATTCCTTTTGACTTGATATTCATTTGTTGTTAAATTCTTAATCATTTATTTTGACTTTATTACTTGTTATTCCTTTTCAAGTCGAATATTGTCACTGCTTGTCTGAAAATCTTTATTCAGACATGTCTGAAAATGTTACAATTGTAGAATACTCATCTACAAGTCCACTCATAGAAGACATAGAACTTACATAAGAAGATGAAACTGAAACAACCCTCATAGAGTGTGATAGTAATGATGGGAACCGTGAAATTGATGGTACTATTGGTGGAGAAGAAAACCCCAAGTGCCCTTAAGGATCCCCAAAAATATGCATACCAAAAGAAACCTAAGAAGAAAACTTCTACTGTTTGAATAGATTTTAAAATAGTAGTTAAGAATGGTATAAAGAAAGCTGAATGTAACTATTGCAAAGACTTATTGCCTATTTCTTCATCAAGTTCTACAACTCACTTCTATAGTCACTTGACAAGTTGTCTTCCACATATAGCGACTTTTGCAAAGCAAAAGGTTTTAACTATTGAAATGAAAGGTCCCGAATGTGTGAACACAATGAAAAACTTCTCGTATGATACGAAAAATGTAAGAACACTTGCTTCTCACATGATACCTTATCATGAGTATCCATTTTCAATGATGGAACATGTTGTGTTTAATAAATTTATGAGAGCTAATATTCCTTATTGGCAAAAGTTAAGTAGTACTACATCAAGAAATGATTGTGAATCTACTTATGAAATTGAGAAAAAGAAGCTGAAAGCAATATTGAGAAGTATGAATAAAGTCAGCATACCAATTGACATGTGGACTTCAAGTCAAAAGATCTCTCGTATATGGTTGTTAACTGTCATTTTCTTGATCCTGATTGGCATTTACAAAAAAGAGTCTTAAATTTGTGTAATATGTCACCCCCACACTTTTGGCTTCTCTTCTCAGATTTGTGATTTAATTCAAGTTTGTATCTCCTCTCCTTGATATTCCATTATGATGAATGGAACCCATAAGGATTTTTTTCAGGGAGGTCGTGGTTTGCATCAGGGGGATCCTATTTCCCCTTATCTATTCATTATTCTTCAAGAAGTCATTTCTAGACTCCTAAAGAATAGTGTTGTGGAAAAAAATTTTGGTCAATTTTGGCAAGCCAAAGGCACGGTTCAAATTTCGCACCTTATGTATGCTGATGATGTGGTGATCTTCACTAATGGTATCACGAGATTTGTTCAGGAACTCCTGTCTATTTTTTAGAAGTATGAGACTTGGTCTGGCTAGAGGATTAATAGAGAGAAGACTGCGGTTATCTTTTCTCAAAAAATCCCCTTGAGTCGTAAGAGAGCTATTAAGCGTATGACTGGGTATTTGGAGGGCTTTTTCCCATTCAAATATCTAGGAGTGCCTATTATTTCAGGAAGGCTCAAGCAAGTTCACTTGGAAGAGATGATTATAAAAGTCCGCAATAAAATTAGTGGCTGGCAGATGAAGCTTCTTTCCTCGGGCAGTCATCTTATTCTTCTGAGGCATGTGCTCTCAAGCATGGCTCTTCATTTGTTTGCTGTCCTTCAGGTTCTTAAATCGATTATTAAGGAACTGCAACGCTTAATGAGTACTTTCTTTTGGGGAGAGGCTAGTGGGAAAGGTAAGAAAAAATGGGTTGCTTGGAAGAACATGTGTTTTCCAGTTAATGAAGGTGGGTTGGGTTTGTGCATTCTTGATGATATGCAAAAGGCTTTGCATATAAGGTTTGCTTGGAATTTAATCCAAGGTAATTTGTTATGGGCTCGCTTCTTCAAAGATAAATATGTGGGCTCTAAACCTTGGATTCTTATTGATGCGAAGAAGGGCACGAGATTCTGGAAAATGATTGCTAAAAGTATTCCTTTAGTTCTCGAAAGTTCTAAGTGGCGGCTCAGGGAATGTAATCTTTTCTTCTGGTATGATAAGTGGAGGGATCGGGGTCCCTTGTTTTCGAATCTTCCGGTGGTTGGTAGCCCTTTACTTAGAGTTAGGATTTGTCAACTGTCAAATTCTTGGGATGTGGACTTCTTGGTTAGTTTGGTGGGTCATGATCATGTGAATGATATTCTGGATTCTTCAGCAGGTTGCAAGGGAGGTTCGGATGTCTTGGTACGGACAAAGCAAGATAGTGGTTGTTTCTCCACTCAATCTGTGTGGGATTGTATCCGTATTAGGGGTTCTATGATGAATGGGCATCCTTGGATGTGGCATAAGTTTCTCCCATTGAAGGTTTCGGTGTCTATGTGGAAGGCTTGGCATAATGCCTTTAGTGTGGATGATCATCTCCGTCGTGTAGGGATGCCGATTGTTTCTAAGTGTGATTGTTGTGATGCTGGTAATTATAAGGATCAAAATCATGTTTTGTTTGGAGGGCATTTTGCTACGCTGATCTGGCTCTATTGTGGAGCTATTTTTGGGTTACTGCTTCGTGGTACTTGGAAAGAGTTAGTGTCCCTTTGGTTTCGTCGAGCATCTTCCTCGACTGAGGTTGGTACCATTGTGGGCTTTCTTCCTTCTCTTGTTTCTTGGCGTCTTTGGCGTCGTAGATGTGTTGCTCGTATGGAAAGTCGTCTTGAATCTTTGAATTTGGTTTGCCATTCGATTGTTTATGAGATTCGCGCTATCTATCAGGGCATTCACAAAGTTTCGAAATGTTCTAGGAGCGATTCTCAGATTTTACTATCCTTGCTTATCTTGCCACTTGTTCCTCCAAGGTGAGGCTTGAGGTTGGTGGTCTGGTGCAAACCCCCCTAGGGTCATTTTAAGTTTAACACTAACGGTACTAGTCTTGGGGGAATCTTGGGCCGTCTGGGGCGGGTGGTACTATCAGAGATAATCATGGTAATTTAATTCATGCATTTGCCTTTCCTCTTGGGTCTGGTTCGAATAATAGGGCAGAATTATTAGCGTTGCTGCATGACCTTAAAGCTTGTAAAGCTTTGAGAATTGGATATGTGGAAGTTGAACTTGACTCATAAGTAGTGGTCTCGTTGTGGAAACCACGGCGATGTGGGGTTTGGTATCTTGAGGATTTTTGGGAGGAGATTCTTGGTCTTTTGGATTCGATGGTCTCCTTTGTTTGTCATGTTTTCAGAAAAGGTTATAAAGTTGCTGATTGGCTTGCTAAGTATGGTTCTCTTGGTCATTGCGTGCAGCAGCGCGAGATTGTAGAAGTGCCGAGTTTGCTGAGAGGTCTAATCCGCTTGGACAAGCTGGGTATTCCCTCGTTACACTGTCTTTAATCTGTTCCTGTCTTTTTTGTTTTTTTTAGGCTGGTTTGGTTTTTTCTTGTTTGTTGTTTGTTTGGCTTTAAGCTTGTTAGTTTATTGTTTTGGTTGTTTGGTTTATTTTGACACTTGGTTTTGGGTTAGTTTATAGCATTTATCATGTAAGCCCCCAAGTGTTTTGATGTTACCACAGTATTCCTCCGCCACAAGTGAGGGCATATTAATAAACTTGGAACGGGATCACTATGTGTGTGGCTACCGACTCTTTTTTTTTTTTTTAAATGTCACCCCCACGCAGTGGTGTCATTGTTGTTGATGATCTTCAAAAGTGTTTCACAAATTGGGAAATTGAGAACAAAATTTCTACAATAACATTGGACAATGCTGGATATAATAATGTAGCTTTAAGGATTTTGAAAGATGTGTTCTCTTTGAAAAACAAGTTATTTGTCAGGAGGAAGCTTTTTTATGTGTGTTTTTGAGCACATATAACAAATTTATTAGTCAAAGATGGATTTAGCGAGATTGGTGAAATTGACGATTGTATTCGAGAAAGGGTGAAATACTTGGTTGCATCAAAAACTCGTATCAAGCAATTTAGTAATATTGAAAAACAGTTGCAATTACCAACAAAAAAACTTATTTTGGATGTTTCTACTCGATGGAATAACACTTACCTAATGCTAGCAGCAACCATAGAATTTAAAAAAGTCTTTCTAAGATATGGAGATAGAGATCAAGGTTTTAATTATGTTTGAAGCGTTGAAGATTGGATAAAAGTGGAAAATGTCTGCCAAATTTTGGGAGTTGTTAATGAGATGATAAAGATTATCTCAAGAACCGAGTATCCAAATGCTAACTTATTCCTTTCTGAGGTACGGAGAATAAAATATGTGCTAAACAAGAAGTCTCTTGACCAAAATGATTACATACGAGCAATGGTTGTGAAGATGAATATGAAATTTGAGAAATATTGGGGGAATGTAACTTGCTTATGGTAGTAGCTGCAGTTTTGGATCCAAGGTTTAAAATGATGCTTGTTTGATTTTGTTTTTCAGTAATTTATTCAGAACTTGAAGCCACTAGAAACATATAAACCATCTTGAGAATCTTATATGAGCTATATAATGAATATGCTTAAGATTATAATTTAGCTCATGTGGAGTCAAGCGGACATGAAAATGCTTGAGACATAGGTTCTTCTTGTGGTAGTTTTGTCAATGCTATGGGGAAGAATGTGATGAGTGGCAGGTCTATATTTGAATAATTTGTTAGAAGTGTTGATACCATTCAACCAGTGAAATCCGATTTGAATGTTTACTTAGAGAAAGGTGCATATATTTGTAGAGAGGATTCAAATTCACATTTCGATGCCTTGGAGTGGTGAAAGGTCAATGATCTAAAGTATTACATTTTATCTAACCTGACACGTAATATTATTCCAATTACTATAGTGGTTTCAGAATCTACATTTAGTGCTGGTGGTGGTGTGATTGATCCTTATCGTGCACGAATGCCTATTGAAATAGCAGAAATGTTGTTATGTTGAGCTGATTGGGTTCGGGGACTTCATGGTTTGAAAAAACCATCAACTGTAAGTTTAATTTTATTTAGTGATTTTTCATTGCCATCTAAAACTTGTCATAACTTATTGAGAACTTGTCTTAATTAATTTTTCTCTTTCATTTTGTAGAGAGAAGAACCAACTTATAAGGAGATTTTACTGCCTTGGCGTGAATTGCTAGTAGGTTGTTGGTTTTTTGTGTAATCGTAAATATTTATTATCAAATTGTTATTTTGTTATATCATGTTGCTAATGAGGTGATGTGTTTTGCATCATAGGTTGATGGGGATTGGGTTTTGGCTGATTTTTTATTTTTATTTTGTGAATTGATCTACTATTAGTAGCTAAAGGAAGTATGCTTATAGGACAGATTGTTTAAGGAAGGGTGTAATTATTTTTGTAGAAAAAACTTATTGACTTGTTGGAGTTGTCCACCTAGACAAGGTTGCTGGAAATTTGGAATGTTAGTTGATAAGCTGCTTTTTTTTTTTTTTTTTGAAAGCTTCGACATATAGGGCTTCATTACTTGAATAGCTGACTTACTTGAATTGCAGAAGTATCTAGAATGTTGCATGTTTTTTTTGTAAAAGTCTAATTGTACATGATGGAGAACATGAAGTAATTTTTTGTAGTGTTTTATTTTTGTACTTGTTGCTCAAAACAATAGTTTAAAATGTTGATATTGCTTTCATGTGTGTTATTCTTGGCTATTATTATTAGGTTGTTTATTACTTTTATTTAATATTCTACACGTTATTATTTAATTTATTGTGCTTCATTCATTTTTAGACTAGGTGTTTATTATTAGTATCAAAAAGTCTATTTGCACTTGGGAGAGGTACCCTCTGCGTACACAAGCCCCCACGTGGATAAATGAAACGTTGCGTTTCATTTGTAAATTCCCTATCTGCGTTTCAACTACATATTTCCTTCCCTTCGACTCAACACAAAGCACATCACTGCTTCCATCTCTCTGCATTCATTTTTACAGGCAAAGAATATGCCCATCCCAAGCGAAGAAGCTTCTATATGCCAAAGTGATTATGTTCCCCTTGAAGATGAACATCTCAATGGCTATGGTGAGCATTCGGTGCGTATCAAATTATCATTTATGGAATAATCTCAAGTTAGCCAGTATAATAGTTGCTGATATCATACTTTTTCATGCCTCTTTCTCAAGTAGTCCTTTTTTTTTTTATTTCTCTAAAACTAGGCTGGGTACTTCCTTTTCCTCATAATGTTTCTCAAGGTGAATGACAACCTCCTTGTGCTCTCCTACCTACCATTTGATTTTCTAAGGAGGGACAACGATTACAGGGAGGAAGTTAGGATTAAGTGTATGGGGAACCAGGCTGGACTAAAATATATAAAACCCAAATTTCATTAATGAGAAGCAGCACCTAATTCCTTAATGAATCCTGAGAAAGGCTATGATCATACTTGGATTTCTCTTGGAAGAAAAACTACGATCACGCATGGCAAAAAATCTCATGATGGGGGAGTTGATGATACACCTTCTGAAAACCCAGATTCCTCAATGGCCAATTGATCCCTTAAGAATGTGACTGAACCATCAGCTTTCAAACCCAAATTCCTCAGCCAACAAGTTCTCACAGTTTCTTCTGGCACAGAATCACAGATGGGTTAGCTAAGATGCAAACAATTTTGCTTCGGAATGAGTTTGGCACTAGGTGAGATGGGACTGATTTCTATCTGAACTCGATTTTTTTTTTTTTAAATAAGATCGGTTGACGATTCCGCAAAAGTTACCTAGTGGCGGGTACCTGTAGCAGAATTGTATTAGTATTTATCTTTTTATCAATAAGTTGCTTACTCTTAGTTAAGATTAGTGAATTTAAGTAGTTGAGCCTACCCAAAATATTTCTGATGCATTGTGAGAATGTGAGTAATTCTTAATACCCTGAGAATTGTGAGAATGATCTTACAGTAACTTTTCTTCAAACTTCTATTCTCATGCACAATAGCCTATAGGTAGTTCTGCTAAGTTGAAAATTCTGGGGGGCTACTAAAGTGTTTATCTGATTTTATTCTCTTTAAATTAAAACAAACTTTGAGACACTTATGTAACTCTATCAAAAGTATAATTGGCTCATATATTCAAAGGTGAAGGCCAATGTATTTACATTGATTTATTTGTAATGAGAATGTTGGCTCCTATGTCATATATGCTTCAGAAATGGGGTTGAAGTGAATAAGAGTTGGAGGACTTTTTGTCTAACATTTTTTTAGTTTGTTTTCCTAGTTGATGCTATAATTAGTGATCTACCATTTGAAATTGTAATTTATTGGGATACCTTAGAAGTTGAATTATTTACCTATTTGTAACTATATTGTGGTAAGTGAGAAATCATTGATTTATATTGATTTATTTAAAAAAAGAATGTTGTTTAAGCAATGCTATGTCATATGTGCATAAAAAATGAGGTTCAAGTGAATAAGTGTTGGAGGACTTTTCTTCTACCATTTTTTTAGTTTGTTTTCCTAGTTGATGTAGTGATCTACCATATTTTGAAATTGTAATTTATTGTGATACCTTATAAATTGAAATTATTTACCTATTTCTAAGTACATTGTGGCAAGTGATGGATCATTGATCTGTCCAACAAGGGGTTAGATTCAATAAGAGTTCAATCTAATATTTATTATCAAAATTCTAGTTAAAATTAATTAAAATAAATAATCTTATTTCAAAATGTTAACCTCGAGCTCGAGACCTCTTGTTCAAATTTGACTTGACTCGATTCCTTTGCAGCCCCAAGCAAATACATAAGTTGAGGTCTGTACATGGTTGTTTTACGGAGGCTACATGACAATTTGTTTTCAATTGTAAAATAAGAGCAATGGCATGACAAAAACTCACCAAGAAAGGATAGTGCGACAGACTCACCGTGAGAGAAGCAACGAGCGCGGAGCAGGTCACTGGGCGCAGTGGCAAAGCATTGGGAAAGGGAGAGAGAGAAAACGTGGTGAGAGAAAGAGAGAGAGATAGAATGAGAGACGGAGAGTGAGAGAGAGTGAGAGTGTGTGTGTGTGTGTGTGTGTGAGAGAGAGAGAGAGAGAAATGACAACGGCTTCCGGCTCAACAAGTGACCAGTCGAGGCAGTGGGTGGCAATGGTTGAACGGTGCACCCTCGTGGTGGTTGGACAGCTTACGTAGGAACAGCGACAGTGGAGGAGTTTGCTTTGTTTTCGTGAGGTGAAACAAAGGTTTTCGATGTTTATGTTTTTTGTCCAAAGGGGATAAAATGAACCCTCCAACAGGTGTGTAACTATGACTGAAATCGAGCTTGGGCAAGAATTTTCCTTAATCTATTTTAAGTATAAAAAATAGAGGTTTTTGGGTTTGCAGTCCAAGGTATAGAGTGAGAGTTGGCTTCACTGTTCCTGAGCGTACCGGGTTGCAATGGTGGAGTCTCATAACATAGCGGCTGGCGTTCCCACTGTTGCAACGTTGGTCTGCGTTATTGGTTGTCGGTTGGGTGGTTTGTGTGTTTATCATGGGCTGTGGCCATGGAGAGGTGGTTTCACAAGATGGAGTCTGGCAGCTATGGGGGTAAAGGTGCAAATCGGTCAGTCTGGTCGGTTCGGTTTAGTCCAGTGAGGACCGAACATTTTCAGTCCATCATTTTTTTCGAACCGAATCGAACCGGTAGCTATCGGTCCGGTCCTGTCTGGCCTAATCGTTTTTTTTCTTTTTTTAAATCAATTAATAAAAAAAAATTGTTTAAAACACTAAATTAAACGAAATGACTTATTAATGTGGATTATATAACAAACTCAATAAAAAAATATTTTTTAGGGTTCATGATAATAAACTAGTTGAAAATTACATTATTAATTTATATAATTACTATATAATTAACTAATTGAAATCATATATTAGTTAATTTATAGAATATTAACAAGTGTTAATAACATATTTAAAATTTTATATTATTAATAGTGGTAGGTTAGATAAAGATATATATAAAATATTGTTAATTTATAGAATATTAACAAGTATTAATAACATATTTAAAATTTTATATTGTTAATTGTACAATTATTATATATAAAATATTTTTTATTTTTATTTTTCATTTGGCCCGGTCCAGTATGGTCTGGGGTGGAAAAATCCTGGATCGTGGACTGGACCGAGACTTTTCAATCCTCTAAAATATAGACCGAGACCGACTGGTCTCAGTCTTGGTGGGGTGAGACCGAGATGGATCGAGACGTTAATCCCCTAGTGGGGGGAGCTCTTTTGTGACTTTTGGCCAAGGACCCAATAGGTGATATGGATAATGGGGTTGAGGAGCAAGTGCAATACAATAACGACGGTCTGCTGTGGGGAATACATGCAACGATTGCTACGAAACTGAAAAACCCTAGATTTGATGAGAAAAGAAATTACGTGCTTGAGTTTAAATATATAGAAGGCAAAGGGTTTAAGTAATTTTAACCTGAAGGGTATTCTAAAACTGTAACCCCAATCTATTTGAAATTGGATACATTCATGGTCTTGGACTTCACAATAAATAAGCTGGACCTTAATCCGCATGTCTAAAATAAATCCATCTTCCAATAATATCTTCACGCCTTTTGGATAATTTCTTGGGCCAAATTCTAATTATGTAGAGCTATTTGATCCATAAATTATAGTTGGACTTATTTTCTATATCGTTAATTAAAAAAAAAAAAAAAACTGTCCCTATTTTCCTTATAATATCGGATCACGGTGTTTCAAGGGGGCTGCTTTGTTTTGGGCTGTCTAAAATAGAGACAAGACTGAGCATGGCTTGTGGCATTGTGGTGTTCATCTGTGGTTTGGGTTGAGGTATTAATTGGTTGGAGGTGCAAGTTTGGATAGAAGGTGACTGACTTGGCAACGGGGTTGTGTTATGGAGGAGGGTGATATCGGTTTGTTGCTGAACAGGTGGTTGGCATTGTGAAGGGGAGAGGTGGACGTGCAACTTGTGGCAAATTGAGGAGTTTCAACGAAAGTTTTTGCAACTTGGAACGACATAGAGGTGGGCGGAGGGCAATGATGCATGGGCGTTGGTCTCTTGCTAGGCAACTTGAGTTGTTATACGTGGAGCTAGTGCATATTGTGGGATGCTTTCATGGTTCTAAGAGCTTGGGATGTTACTTTCATGGTTCTATGGCTTGGTGAAAGGAGCTGCAACCCTAGAGTAGTTTCAGACCATTTATATATATACATGTGTTAGCCCTAGGTTTTAGAGGTAGATGACAACGTGCTTGGTTATTTGTTTTTCATACTAGTGGCATATAGACTTAGTGCAGCTGGGTTCGGGCTTTGAGGGGCTTTTGGGTCATGGGGTCAATTTAGGATTTTTCTTTTGGGCTTTTTATGGGCTTAACAAATGGGTTTGCCCATTTAATGGGCCTAACTAAATTATTGAGTTTCTTTAAATATTCATAGACCAAGTCGAATTATAAATTCAAATAAGTCGACTATGAGTCCAAAGTAAGTCCAACTCCTCCAATAAATACTTTCAGACTTTCAAGAATTCTCTTGGGCCTATATACCATTCCTTAGAATTGACTAGTATCTCAAACAAACTAGCATATTTATTTGCCAAATCATCTCCATGTCTATTTTAATCTCGAATTATCTCGTGGACCCTAATATTCCCAAAGTATGAGTCTTCTGCTACTTTGGTCTTATGGTTTGCATATCTACTAATCCGTTACGCAAACACAACAACATGAGTTATTTCAACTATCATACACTGTGTTTTCAATTCAAGCGTAAAGATAAAAACCGCATATTTGATCAACTCATATATTAAAGTTTGTCAAATCTAAAACCCCAGGTTTCATAAAAGTAATAGTGACGCCCAAACTCTCAAGTGTGGAAACGCGAGAATCGTGACATCGGGATGATGACAATAATGGTCACGCATCCCAATGATAAGTACTCAATTGTGTGCAATATGCAAAAAGTGCACAACAAAAACACAGCGGATAAATTAAATAAGTCAACTAAGTACCAGAATTTTAATTACAAAAATACCAAAATAAAAGTATTATTGAAAATTATATAGTTATCCGTGAAATAAAATAAAAAGCCAAATACATAGACAAAAGGGAAGCAAATCCCATAATCCAAAAAGAGACCATATGTCACTCCTTCAGTGAAGCCAATCCCTCAGGCTCTTCATCCTTACAACTTAGGTCATAAAATTGATCTAAAGAAAAGAATTTCAAAATAGTAAGTTCAATAAAATAATTTAAATGCAGTGAATAGTTTAAATAAAATAATAATAAAATCCAACAATACAATAATTTTAAAGGCCACTAACTAACTAATTTAAATTAAAGAGTAATTTAAATAATGAACAAGAGGACCAATTATAAAAAAAAATAAAGTAATTATTTAATTAAAATACACGTAAATATGTGGTATCACACTAATTCCATGAAGTCTGTAGAACTTAAATCCTCATAAAAATTATTTCTCAACGTTTGTAGAATCTAAAACCTTAGATTTCAAAAACTCAATTCATAAAGTTTGCAAAATCTAAAACCACATATTTGAAATCTCAATCCTTAAAGTCTGTAGAATCTGAAACCTCAAATGTCATAAAAATCATTTCTTAAAGTCCACATAATCTAAAAACTCAGATTTTATCAAACCCATATATTCAAGTCTGCAGAATCTAAAACCTTAGATCTCTTAAAAATCATTCATTAAAAGTCCTCATATTTGAAAATCTCAATCCTTAAAGTCTGTAGAATCTGAAACCTCAAATGTCATAAAAACCATTTCTCAAAGTCTGCATAATCTAAAACCTCAGATTTCATCAAACCCACATATTAAAGCCTGCAAAATCCAAAACTTGTCTTTGATACCAATTGTAACACCTCAATGGAAGACTCAAGTCACATGGCCTATACTTCAAACAGACTAGTCAATTATAAAATTGGAGTCCCATTGGAATATTATAATGAGTAAGAACTTTTCATTCTCAAACAATGTGGGATCCTATACACCACTTACCCTTATCCTTATCATATTGAGTATCACAACACAGACATTAATTTTAACAATTGTCATTGCAATGTGTTCGCACAATAATAGGGTTCTTGTTCAGGCTCATCAACCAGTTTTTAATTATTGTGAATTTTGTCTTTAAAAAAATGTTAAGAATATTTGATTAAAACCTTTTCATATTCTATCTTCCTTTCAATTGACTAATTTTGAGACCAAGATCTCATGTAATATAGCATGTACACACAGTTATACACATGAGACATTACAAATATATAGTTTCCGCATTTGTTTTGATTAACACTACAAAAAATCTTGCATCTACAGCGACAAAAAGTCGATGCAAAAAGTCCAAAAATCTGCCCAAAACGCATGTCTAACGATTTTTTGAAGGGGTCGCAAAAAGTCAGTAATTATGGTTACAAACAGGCTATCATTATCATTTTCAGATAAAACCGTTGCAAACAGTTGACAAAGAAGATCTATCTGGATTTGATTTCATAATAGATCCATTAATTGTTCAATTAACTTGCAACAAAATGACATTAATTGAAAGTTTATAAGTATAGCATTGATCCTAGACACGATCACTACTCTCATATTGATCTTATATATAATAGAGCAACATATAGACACAAGAGCTCAAAACAAAGAATTAATTAGCAGAATGAACACCTCATGCCAGCGGCGGCCACCTTCAATCCCAATCATTCTTGCAACCATTTTGTTCTCAATTTCATTTGCGAATTCAAAGCAAGTTAATCTACACATGTTTTTCCAATGCCTCTCAAATAATTCTTCCCCATTCCACAAAGTCTCCCAGGCTATCTACACCCACAACAATGCCTCTTTTCTCTCAGTTTTNAAATATTATAATGAGTAAGAACTTTTCATTCTCAAACAATGTGGGATCCTATACACCACTTACCCTTATCCTTATCATATTGAGTATCACAACACAGACATTAATTTTAACAATTGTCATTGCAATGTGTTCGCACAATAATAGGGTTCTTGTTCAGGCTCATCAACCAGTTTTTAATTATTGTGAATTTTGTCTTTAAAAAAATGTTAAGAATATTTGATTAAAACCTTTTCATATTCTATCTTCCTTTCAATTGACTAATTTTGAGACCAAGATCTCATGTAATATAGCATGTACACACAGTTATACACATGAGACATTACAAATATATAGTTTCCGCATTTGTTTTGATTAACACTACAAAAAATCTTGCATCTACAGCGACAAAAAGTCGATGCAAAAAGTCCAAAAATCTGCCCAAAACGCATGTCTAACGATTTTTTGAAGGGGTCGCAAAAAGTCAGTAATTATGGTTACAAACAGGCTATCATTATCATTTTCAGATAAAACCGTTGCAAACAGTTGACAAAGAAGATCTATCTGGATTTGATTTCATAATAGATCCATTAATTGTTCAATTAACTTGCAACAAAATGACATTAATTGAAAGTTTATAAGTATAGCATTGATCCTAGACACGATCACTACTCTCATATTGATCTTATATATAATAGAGCAACATATAGACACAAGAGCTCAAAACAAAGAATTAATTAGCAGAATGAACACCTCATGCCAGCGGCGGCCACCTTCAATCCCAATCATTCTTGCAACCATTTTGTTCTCAATTTCATTTGCGAATTCAAAGCAAGTTAATCTACACATGTTTTTCCAATGCCTCTCAAATAATTCTTCCCCATTCCACAAAGTCTCCCAGGCTATCTACACCCACAACAATGCCTCTTTTCTCTCAGTTTTGAACTCCTACATAAAAAACCCCAGGTTTCTGACAACTGCGACCCCAAAACCGCTCGCTATTATAACTGCCAAACACATTTCTCACATCCAAGCAACTGTTATTTGTGCACGGCTTTATGACTTGGAAATCAGAATTCGAAGCGGTGGCCATGACAGTGAGGGTCTTTCATATGTATCAAATAATCCATTCCTAGTCCTTGACATGTTCAACTTTCGAGCTCTACACATTGATATAGCATCCGAGACTGCATGGGTACAGGCTGGCGCTACTCTTGGAGAGGTTTATTATAGAATTGCCGAGAAAAGTAAAGTCCATGCTTTCCCTGCTGGGGTATGTCCGACTGTAGGCACGGGCGGACACTTTTCTGGAGGTGGATATGGAAACTTGATGCGAAAGTATGGCCTCTCTGTAGATAATATAATCGATGCGCAAATAGTCACTGTCAATGGATCTATCCTTGATAGAAAATCCATGGGAGAGGATGTGTTTTGGGCCATTAGAGGAGGTGGTGGAGCAAGCTTTGGAGTCATTATTTCCTGGACACTAAAGTTGGTACGAGTTCCATCCATGGTGACAGTGTTCAACGTTACAAGGACATTAGAACAAAATGCAACAGATGTTGTTTATCGTTGGCAAGAGGTTGCACATAATCTACCAAAAGACCTCTTCATAAGGGCATTTCTTCAAGCAGTGGATGGAAGTCAGGAAGGCAAGAAGACGATGCAAGTTATTTTCATTGGGCACTTTCTGGGAAAATCTAAAAGCCTTCTCCCTTTGATGAATGTCAGGTTTCCCGAACTAAGATTGCAGCAAGATGACTGCAGTGAAATGACATGGATTGAGTCTACTCTTTTCTGGGCACATTTCCCCATCGGAACTCCCACAGATTCTTTACTAGTCAGGCCATCCAAGGCAGATGCCTCATCCTTCATAAGCAAGTCTGATTATGTGAAAGAACCAATTCCAAAGTCTGGTTTAGAATCCATATGGAAGGTGTTCATTAAAATAGGGGGAAAGGGATGGATGCAATGGAATCCTTATGGAGGAAGAATGAGTGAGATTTCGGAATCAGAGACTCCATTTCCGCACAGAGCTGGAAACATATTCAAGATAGAGTATTACGTGGAATGGGTGGAAGAAGGTATAGAGGCTACGAACCATTACCGTAATTTGGCAAGAACCCTGTACAAGGTGATGAGACCGCACGTATCAAAGTCCCCAAGGGAGGCTTTTCTCAACTATAGAGATCTTGATATCGGAATTGCCAGTTCACGTCATAATCGTACAATCCTTATTAAGAGTGCACGAGTATATGGGTGTAAGTATTTCAAGGGTAATCTGGATAGGTTGATGCGTGCGAAGACGATCATTGATCCCTCCAATTTCTTCAAAAACGAACAAAGCATTCCTCCGGCTGGTCATTGAGCCTCTAAGCAGTTTCCAGTCCATAGAGTACTCTTTCATGAACTTGTTCAAACAAATGAAAGAGTTTTACGGAATAATAATGTTTTATGGCTGACTTGATTTTAAAGTTACATGCAAAAAATAACACTTCTCTTCGCATGATTGTTCTTCTCTCACTACTTGCACAAAATAATTTATGCGGATAGATCGTGAAGTTAATGGAGAAGGATTCAATTATCCAGAACAATCCCTTCAAGTAGCGAAATAAATTATACATCTAAGTGGTTTGCTCTAAAGTTAAAGTGGTCCCTGCGATACGGAGCGGCGAGTAGGCCGCAGACGTGGTTTGAAGTTCTAGGAGACGTTCGGCGAGTGGCTCTCACGCGCCACCAGGAAGCCCTGTTAGGGACCTTGGTTAAGTTCCTAAACACTATGTTCTCCACGCCTAGGATCTCCTTGTGATAACCAAATGCCCATTCCTCTCTTGCTTGATTCTCAAACAAAGGTGTCAAAGGTGGCAACTTTGGTAAGGTGAGGTTAATTGTTTAGGCTAGAATAAGTGTATGGGGTGATGGAAAAATGGCTAAGTGTTTGGGCGGCTAGGGTTGAAAGTAGTGCACGGCACTATGGTGAATTAGGGTCGGCGCCACCTTGAGTTAAGGTTTAGGGTTTGGATAATGGAAGATTGGGTTTAGAGTTTGGAAGATGGTAATGGGCGGCTAGGGTTGGCTGAATTGGGTAGTTGAGTGATTTTAGAAAATTCTCCTAAAGTCTTGGGATTTGATTTGGAAGAAGGTATGGCCAGCTATGGGGTTTGATGTAGTCAACTAAGGTTTCCAAATATGGCAACACTAGTATGGTAAGTATGAGGGGCGGCTAGGGTAATTCAAAGAAGGCAAGAGTGTTGGCCGAAATTTGAATTCAAACCAATATGGAAGGTGAGGTTCGGCTAGGGCAAGAATGGATGAGCAAATAATTTATGGAAAGTTGACAAACACTAGGCTTGGCCGAAAATATGGATTGGATGGATTGAAAGACAATGCAATGGATGAACACAATAACAAATGATGAACACTCAAGAACAAAGCAAATACTTATGCACTTGAATGAACAAAATGAAAGTAATCCAACAAAATTCACAAATTGCACAAGTGTTGAATAAACCTCATGTATTGATGAAATAACAAGAACAAGATAAAACAACTTGGATTCACGAATTGCACCAAATTGTAAGAACAAGATAAATGAATCACTTCAATTCAATGAATTGCATGGAGTGATCCTCTCTTTGGGATTCACGAATTGTACACAAAAAGCTCAAGTGCAAAGCACCGTTTATGATCCCTCAAACAATAGTCCTCACCCTAGTCAATTTGCCAAACGATCCTAAAGCAAGTAAAAGATCTCCTATTTATTAGTAAACAATTTGGAAACTCCCAAAAGGTCCATTGGAAATAAATAAATAAAATAAAATAAATAAAAGCAATAAAGATAATGGCATAGACCAATGTTGGCCGTGGCATGCATGAGCCCATGGTGGGCTAGGATGGTGCATGGTAGTCTTCGGGTTGGTCCATGGCTAGGTCGATGGGTGTGGCATGGGCCACACGTGTGCTGGCTGGATGGGCGTGGCAAGGGCACGCATGGCTAGCTGGCTGGCATGCATGTGCGTGTTGATGGGCGTGGCAGGGGTCACGCCTGGCTGGTTGCATGGCCCAGGCAGGTGGCCTAGGCGTTAAGGCTGCAAAGCATGGGCTGGATGGCATGCCTGGTGGGTATGCCATTGGCCTGCTCTGCATGGCGCGGGCTGGAGCTGTGCGCTGGATGGCATGCCACTAACCTTGCTAGCATGCGGCATCGTCGCATGGCTGGGCACTGTGGGCATGGGTACACACATGGGGGTGCGCAGGATGGCGGTGCGCATGGGTGCTGTGGACCTGGGCGTGCACCTGGTGGCCGTGTTGCTGTGCGTGCGCATGAGTGCTGTGCGGCGCCTGGGCGTGTGCATGGCCATGCAGCCAGTGAGCGTGCGCATGACCTGCATGCTGGGCGCCCTGTGCGTGATTAAGGCATGGGCCAAGGCATACATGTGGCGGGTCTATGGGCATGCTGGGCCCCCTGTGTGTGACAAGACACTGGCCAAGGCATGCTCGTGGCTGTCAAGGGGCATGTCCCCGACATGGGTAAGACGTGTGCAGCACTTTTAGAGGCAATTTTCCGTGGGGTCTAACAAGCCCTCTGCCGACACCACGCACGGCGCTTCTGGGGTCCGTGAGTCCATGACTTCCAAGATCGACCATCGGTTTTCCTCTTAGAGTGGCACTACAAGCGCAACAACAACCTCTTGGAGGGATTGTTCTAAAGAGTGAAATACATCTAAGTGGTTTTCTCTAAAGTTAAATTGGTCCCTGCGATATATACTACATTAAGCCAATTCAAGTAGCGTGATAAATAGATTGAATACTATTCTTCTTATGGTACTGTAAGTCTGAGATACTACATTAAGCCAATTCAATTATAAGTTGGTAATATTTTGAAGTTATCTTATTAATTAAATCTACACTTCTCTTAAAGTAGAATATTTTTATATGAAGATTTCTATATATTAGGTTTAACATATATGAAATTATTATAGTAACAAATTAACATTGAGATCAAGATCTGATTAGATGAGGTTTGAGTGCATCAATACGAACGTTCTTCCTTTTGAATGGTAAACTTTTTCTCCAACCCTTCCATTAAAAAACACCTTCCAAGTTGCATGGTTTATGGTGAAAGGCCTATGGTCAGCTCCTCCTTCCCTCCTCTCTCGTCCCATGAGGTACCTTTGTGTCATTATGAAACTAATTAATTAAGCTGGTGACAAGATAAAACTAAAAATACATTACTGTCATAACTAACCTCAACACTTAGCATGCAAGTAAGAAACCATTTAAAGAACTATAGGAAGACCTTGGGATACCCCCACAACAAGATGAGGGTAACCGGCCATTAGGGGTGTAGAACCGGGCCAAATTTTTTCTCGGTCCAGTCTGAAACCTAGAATTAAGGTATATCCGGGCGGTTATCCACCCGGGTGTAGCGGTTGAGAGAAACCTGGATATGGTTACGAATCCAATTTTATGACCCGATTATCCGTAACGGGGTCCATTTAAAAAAAAAAAAATTCCTACTTCTAATTAGTTATGATGTGAAGAGTAGTAGCATTGTATTAGTCTAATTAGTTATGATGTGCTATTATTTATTTTATTTTTTGTAAATTAATATTTTGCATTGTGATGTAACAACAATATTATTTATTTTTTATTACTATTTATTTTGTTATTTATTTTATTTTAAAAAAAAAACTTTTAAAAAGTGTTTAAATTATTTTTAAAAAAATTATTTTGGCTATTTAAACATGATATCTAATTTTTTTTCAAATAAGTGCTATAAAAGTATTTTTTAAAGTTTAAACAGTTTTTTTTCAAATATTAATAAATCCAGATTAAATCTGATTACAATCCTGATATCCAGTTATCCGCCCAAATGATTTCCTTTAAATTGAATTAAAATGCCTTTTACAAAAATATGACTTTCATACATTACATAAAAATCTTCCTAGGCTTCTATCACTTTTTTATTAGGTCATGTCTATCTTGACACTTTTTACTCATTTTGTTCTTGAGAGGGCAAGGGACATACATAAAAACAAAATGAGTTGAATACTTAGTAAGCATTACTTCATACTGTAAAAATATACTAACATAGATTTTCATACATGCATCCATCATTCCTCTACATACTACACAGAAAACATTTATTTCTTTTGAAAACATTTAAAGGTGGGATTTTTTTTCTTTAAAAAGGTTTTCCTTTCTCATAAAACATTCCCCACACCTTGTAAATCCTTCATAAAGAGCTAAATGATTACACAACATTCAATTTAACTCTTTTTACTTTTCCTCTAACTGGTACACACTGTTACACTCCTTGTATTGGGGTTAGTGATCTTTTGGACCTGGATTCCGTTTGGCCCACAAGTTGGGAATCCCTTTCAGTTAGGAGGCAGTATTGAGTGCATTACCAGTACTATTTACCTAGTGTTGCAATCTGGCCAGTCTTTTGGTACCATCATTTATTCATTCAGTCATGGCCGTTATGTATTTTCACACATTAAAACATTCATTCAGTTCCTTTCATTTCCTTTCATTCATTCATTTCAGTCATTTCCTTTTCATCTTTTCATTCATCAGTCAATTTCATTTCATAAACATCATTTAAAAGCATACGCGTAAACATCATCAATAAATATTATTTCATAGCATTCATTGAACATTTATTTCATAGCATCATTTAAAATTCATTGTCATTGCATCATTTAAAAGCATCAAGCATAAACTTCAACATTTCATTTCCTGAAAATAAGAACAACATCTACTACGTATAACATTCATTCACATGCGTATAACTATTACTTTTGGTGCATAAATAGGGGCTGCCAAGAAGACCTTTACTTACATATACCTTTAAATATTAATATTTAGCATACTTTCATAAAACATCATTTTATTTTCATAAAGCATCATAAAGAGAAACATTTCTTTTCATTTCATATCATTAGAAAACTCTAAAAGAGTATGAACATACTACTTACCTAGACTCTATACTATTTACATTTCATGCAGTCCATTTATGTGCATGTCAGATGGCAACCTACATGTATACATAACCTTAACATCATTCCCTTTCCCAAGTGCATAAGTAGTTAAAACTTAGAAAATACATAAACTACTATTGACTTGGACTTCCTTCACTTAGACACACTCTACTATCCAATTCCATCCTCTATGCTTTCCTTTATCACATTTCTCAAAATTCTCGAACCCATAACTTGGGACCCACTTGAGGACACATTTTCAACACATAACATTCTACTTTAAGTTCTTATCATTTAAGTGAACCTTCATGATTCTCTTTAAAGTTAAGACACACTATCACCTTCATCACATTCTTCTTACCAAACCTCCATCCCGATACATAACTTGAACCAACCAAATTATACATCTCAACCCTAGTCAATATATACATATCTTCCTTCATTCATGCATAATCTCATCAATACTTCATCATAATCAAAACCAAGCATAATACACAACTTTAAGCTATACTCATGCTTACGACTGACTATCCATTACATATGATAAATTTGTCAGGCACATACGTCCAACCAAATTACACATGTACCATACCTCTTTTATCACCTAAGATCAACATGTAATCTACTAAAGCACCCGCTTGTATAAACAAGCTTCATACACCCGACACTAACCTCCAACTCAAACTCATACAATCATGACACTTCACAATCGTCCCCAACCTTCTCAATCCCAACACTTTATTTGACATAATTCCACTTCACAAACTACACAACTATCCCAACACTTTACACAATTCTCAACTATTTCCAAACTGCACCGTGATCCCATTACTTCACATGGCATCTAGCCATTACGGAACAAACATGTCTATTCAATCACATCACAAACTACTCCACAACACCATTCACAGTAATCCCAACACATCACACCACTTATCCACAAAATACTCCATAACTACGCAACCATCCAACACTTCACAATAACAACACAGTTCACAATTCACAACACCACACACTTAACAATACCAACACAATCCATAACGCCAATCAACCTTCACAATAAAATAACTATCAAGGGAAAGGAATAGAAATTATACTATGCGTTGGGACTGACTTCTTGCATCGCTTGCTGTCCGGCAAGGTCCCATGGCGTCAAAAGCCACTGGTTTGGGCAATGACTGCGTCTTGGTGGTTACTGTCGTGACCTCAATCAAGGGCTGATTTGGAGGGGCTAGAGCTAGGGTTTCTCGAGTGGGGTAGTGGGGCCTAGTGGTAGAGCTCGGGGGCTTAGCGGTGGTGGTCATGGGTGATGGCCATGGCTGCAGCTGGAGGTGGCTCGAGATGGGCACAACTGAGGCTGTGGTGAAGAGAAATAGAGGAGAAGGGGAGAGACGTGGGGGACGACTAGGTGTGCATTGATGGACTTAGGGAGAGGAAGTGGTGGTCGCAGCGATGGCTTATGGCTCACTATAGTGGCCAGTGGCGTCACTGAGGGGTCACGGCAGTACTGAGATACGGAAAATAGAGAGGGAGTGCTAGAGAGAGAGAGAGAGGGAGAGAGAGGGAGGCTTTGGTTTGGAAATGAAGGAGCAAGGGGAGCTTCGGTGGAAGGCTAACAACCTCGGTGAGACATGGTGGTAGTCACGGCGCCCCTAGCGGCGGCGGATTTAGGAAACCGAGAAGGAGATGAGGGGATCTCGAGGGTGGGGCACGGGGAGGATGGGAGAGGGATCGGCGTAGGGCTGGGGGGAGAAGGAAGGGGTGGCTGGGGAGAAGAGGTCATCGCTAGTGATGGACTGCAGTGGCAGCGCTGGGAGGCGTAAGGAAGAAGAGGAATCGAGGAGAAAGAGGGGTGCGGTTGGAGGGAGGGGAGGAGAGAGAGGGAAGAGGGAAAATGGGGGGAGAAATTAGGGTTTTGCAATTTAATGCCAACATTTCATCTAGGGGTCCCCAAATTGATCTAAGGGTAGGAAATAAAATACTAAAAAACAAACTAACTAAAAATTGGAATTAAAATAGAAATACCATAGGATTAATTTAAAATCCAACTTTGATTCTAAACATATAATCTTTCATCATAAAATAAAATGATAAAGTTTACTAAATATTCTTAAGAGAAATAAAATCATCTAAAATAAGTAGATTTTTTAACATAAAATAAAATGATGAATATTAAATAATATTCTCATAGAAATAAAATCATTTAAATAAAATAATTTTCTAAAACTTTATTATTCTAAAAATCATTTAAAATTAGGCTTGGTCCAATAACATTAAAAATATCCCATTTAAATAATTTTGGACATTTAAAATATTTCGAGGACTTTAAAATATTGAGCTCAATTTAAAAATTATCTGTTAATTTTCAAACACAACTTTAAGATTTAAAATACAAAGATAAGACTCGTAACCAATCGAAAAAAAGATGAATTGTTGGTCTCGTTATAATAGAAAGGGAGAGAGGAAGAGGGAGGATTCGACCAGAGAGAGAGGCACAACAAGCTGGAACTTGAAGCCTTCTAAGTTTTTCCCTTTTTTTTCTTTGCCCTTTTAGATGTTTGATAATTGATTTACAGCCTCCCAGCCCCAAAAAGTAGACTACGCTCCACCACTGCCTTCACTGGTTGTTAGTTTGATAGCACTTGTCACCTTACTCCATTTTAGGTCATGCTTGGGACAGACTCGTCACCCCGTCACCCATGTTGTGCGTATTCCTCACATTGCACCACATCTCCACCATTCTAACACTTTCACGTGTCTTGCTCCTCTATTTAGCTGCTAGCGATCGACATCCCCATTTAGATCATCACTACTCCATTTGTATCAGAATAGGTGATCCCAGATGGTAATGCGGCCTTGCAACCAAATTTATAGCCTCCTAAAGCTTGCAGGTCCTTATGTTCTACATCATCCCACTCCATTATTACTACTTTCTCTTTAAATTTGAAGTTCTCATATATTTCATATTCCCGTTGTTGATCATGATGAAAATGATTTCTTTGGTGATTTCAACAATAGTGTGCCCATTTGTAGTAAAAACAATGGCTATCATACATTATAGATTGTTATCTCAACTATCTTAACAACAACTCACTTCTTGCACTTGATTTGTCAAGAAATCTTGGGATTAGACCATTAATTGGATCTAGTACCTAGCTATGATCACCACGTACATCTCCATTTTGCATCATCCTGTTATATATGTTAATATTTTTCTTAAAACCGAATATTCTTGTACTGTCATGCATGCCTAAGGATGAGGGAAAATATTATTCGTCCAATGACTTCCTTGCAATAATCTACCCCAGTTATTCCCTTCCTACTGGGCGAGGTCTTCCAAGGAAATAAATAGCTTCCATATTCTAATAAGTTGTTGTATCAACCATCTTAATGATAACCATTATTTTTGTATTAAACTGGACGAGCAAATTAAGCCCGGTCGAACCATTACTTCGGCTCTATTTCTTGTATTTCACATCCAGCAAATTTTTTATCTGAACCATGCTCTTTTTAAAAAAAAATACTTGCTCTTAGATACTACTGTATCTGTTAGTATTAGGGCGTAACCGATCCAGTTCAATCTGATTTTGTATATATATTTTAGAATTAAACCCGTATATACTGTTTCGACGGGTTAAATCATGGTCCCATCCATCAAAGTCTGGAACTTTCGTTTTCTTTTACGAGCCTTGCCGCATCTCTTTCTCTCGTCTAGAAGTTTCGCATTGCACTCTCTCTAGTCTATCAATGGTGCCGGGAAAGGCAGAGAAGAAGCCGGCGGAGAAGAAGCCTGTCACAAGCTCTAACGGAGAAGAAGCCGAAAGCCAAGCAGAGAATACCCAAGGAAGGCGGCGCCAGCAACCTCAAGAAGAAGAAAAGAATTAATGAAGAAGCGACCTCAAGAAGAAAAGAGAATGAAGAAGAGCACCGAGACTTACATGATTTTTATCTTCAAAGTCCTTAAGCAGGTGCACCCCGACATCGAAATTGGCCATGGGCATCATGAATAGCTTCATTAACGACATCTTCGAGAAGCTCGCCCAGGTGTTGTCCCGATTAGCCGGCTACAGCAAGACCTCACGGGAGATCTAGACCGCCGTGCATTTGGTGCTGCTCGGTGAACTGGCTAAGCACGCCATCTCTAAAGGTACCAAGGCCGTCACCAAATTTACTAGCTCTTGAAATTGTCTCTCCCAATTTTGTGATCTACAATTTCTCTTTTTCCTGGTGTTATCAGCTCTGTTTTGTCACTATAATCTGTAATGCCGTACGGAAACCAGTTGGAATTGTTTGTATTAAAGATTATTAAGGATGCTTAACATATTTATTGAGTGCAAATGGAAATGCATTTCATTTATCAATTGAAAATTGCATTCAACGAATCGAGAACAAGTGGAGCCAAACAATAGGGGAGATCTGAAATTTGATTAATATTTTTGGGGCAGATGTGTGTCTGATCTGATTCTCATCTGGGCCAAACCTGGATTTAATCAAGATTGTGTAAATGTTGGTATGCAAAAAAGACTCGCTTGGCAAATTACGTAACTGTGCATTACCTTCCTCACATCAATACAAGAACTAGCAATCGATCACATTAGAAAACCATGAATAACGGGGAAAAAACCTCAATCTTAACAATAATCAAATATGCACAAGAATCACGAAAGTTCAAGAGATGTGAGTGTGAAACCCAGATTCAGTTCCGGTGGTGAGAGAGACGTGCCGGTAGCGGAGACGTGCCGGCGGAGATGAGAGAAAAAAATGAAAATTGGTTCGTGAGCGCGCGTTGGGGAAAGGCGTTGGGGCCTTGTTTGTGTCGTCTTCTTCACATTTTCTCTTTTTCAGTTTTTTTCACCTGAATTTCATCAGTTCCATGGGCTCAAGTGAGTTTTTCTTTTTTAAATTGTCCCACCACACATGCGAGGATGCACAAAGTGTGTGCAAAATGAACTGCCCGTAGAAGAGCCGTTCTATCTTTAATGTCGTACATTAATGAACACTTAAAAATTAAAATGACTCCATAACAACACTACACTTGTCTAATATTAACCCAACCATATAAACATGTAAGAAAATGACTAAAATACACACAACAATGGCATTAATTTTAACATTTTAGGTAGTAATGTTGTCGCGCCATAATAGGGTTATTGTTCAGCCTCTCCAACCAGCTTGACTCTTTTAATTATTGCAAATCTGGTCCTTAAAAAAACGTTCAAAAGATCTGATTTAAACCTTTTCAGATTCTATCTTCCTTTTTATAAGATACTGATTTTGAGACGTAGATCTCACGTAATATAGCACGTATCCACAGTTTCGTACATCAGACATTTAAAAAATAGTCCTCATTTCACACATGGTTGTTGTATAAAAGTTATTAAAAGGAGTTATAATTATATCTTTTTCATATTGTTTCCGGATATGTTTTGATTGAGGTTTTACATATATTGTGGGTTTACTCACGCACATCCTCAAAGACTCGTAGTGAAAGGAAATAGCTTTTATACAAAATATATAAATAAATAATGGCCGGCGGAAAATTTAAACTACTGTTTAGTGTATACGTACATGCACATCACTACAAAAAGTCTTGCTTTTTGTAGCGGAAAAAAGTCGGCTCAACAAGTCCTAAAATCGCCCAAAATGCATTTCAAACGAGTTTTTGAATTGGTCACAAAAAGGCAGTAATTATAATTATATATGGGGTATCATTAATATTTTCAAATAAAAACCATGTAAATAGTGGAGAAAGAAGATCTATTTGGATTTGATTTCAAAGATCCATTAATTGTTCAATTACTTAACTTAAAACGAAATGGCACTATTTGAAAGTTTATAAGTATAGAGGAGAAGACAACCACACGAGCTCAAAAAAATTAACAGAATGAAGACCTCATGCCGTCAGCCGCCTTCAATCCCAATCATACTTGCAACCATTTTGTTCTCAATTTCATCATGATGTCTGAATTCGAAGCAAGTTAATCTACACAAGTTTTTACAAAGCCTTTCAAATAAATCTCCACCATGCCACCCAATCTCCCAGGCCATCTACACCCCCAACAACGCCTCTTTTCTCTCAGTTTTGAACTCTTGTATTAAAAACCGCAGGTTTGTTACATCTGCAACCCCAAAACCCCTCACTATTATAGTTGCCAAACACATTTCTCACATCCAAGTAACTGTTATTTGTGCACAACGTTATGACTTGGAAATGAGAATTCGAAGCGGTGGCCATCATGATGATGAGGCCGGTCTTTCATATCTATCCATTTCTAGTCCTTGACATGTTCAAGTTTCATGCTCTAGACATTGACATAGCATCCGAGACTGCATGGGTTCAAGCCGGCACCACTCTTGGCAAACTTTATTACAGAATCGCTGAGAAAAGTAAAGTCCATGCTTTCCCTGCTGGGATCTGTCCTGGCATAGGCACGGGTGGACACTTTTCTGGAGGTGGATTTGGAAACTTGATGCGAAAGTATGGCCTCTCGGTTGATAACATAATCGATGCGCAAATAGTCACTGTCAATGGATCGATCCTCGATAGAAAATCCATGGGAGAGGATGTGTTTTGGGCCATTAGAGGAGGTGATGGAGGAAGTTTTGGAGTCATTCTTTCGTGGACGATAAAGTTCGTACGAGTTCCATCCATGGTGACAGTGTTCAACATTAAAAGAACATTGGAATAGAATGCAACAGATGTTGTTTATCATTGGCAACATGTTGCAAATAAACTAGCGAAAGACCTCTTCATAAGGGCAATGCTACAAGCAATGAATAGAAGTCAAGAAGGCAAGAAGACGGTGCAAGTTTCTTTCAATGGACACTTTTTGGGAAAATCTAAAAGCCTTATCCCTTTGATGAATGTGAGGTTTCCCGAACAAAGATTGCAGAAGGATGACTGCTGTGAAATGACATGGATTGAGTCCACTCTTTTCTAGGAAGATTTCCCCATCGGAACTTGAGAAGGTTTTGAGGAGATGAATATTTGATTCTCATTAATTTACAAAAGAATACAAGTGAGGTTTAAATACGTACTCGAGTAACAGAATTGTTGTAGACAAAATAGTAAGCGGCTGATATGCACCCTGCTGTACAGAGAATATTTGCAGAGTTTGTTACAACAGACACCTTGCCAGAGCACTACACAATATATTCATCATAACAGAATCAGCACACAGCAAACCTAGTAATCTACATTACTCCTGATCGTTCTAGAAGCTCGGCTGCTGAGTTGGAAGTTGATCGAGGAGTTGCTTTTGAGCTGGAGGTGAGAGTGGTATGCTCAATACGCCCCGGCGAGCCGATCGGTGTGTCAACAACTGTGAGGCTCGTTCTTAACAGATGAAGCTGAGATGAGACTATTGGCTTTGTCAGAATGTCAGGTAATTGCTCCTTTGATGGAAGAAATGCAACCTGGAGGCTTTTTGCAGCTACACGATCACAAACAAAATGGGAGTCTATTTCCATGTGTTTGGTGCGGGAATGAAGTACGGGATTAACGGAAAGATATGTTGCACCAAGATTATCACACCAAAGTAATGGAGGTTTCGGAAGAAAAACATGAAGCTCTTTGAGGAGAGATTGAATTCAAATCAGTTCAGCTATTGTGTTTGCAAAAGATTTATATTCAGCCTCAGTACTTGAGCGAACAACAATGCGTTGCTTGCAAGAGCTCCAAGAAATTAAATTTTGACCAAGAAAAATACAATAACCACCGGTGGAGCGGCGATCATCTGGGCAACCTGCCCAATATGCATCGAAAAAGGCTTGAAGCTGGAGGGTTGAGGATTTGTGGATGAGAAGTCTGAAATTTATTATTTGCTTGAGATATCTGAGAAGTCTTTTGACATCTTGCTAATGAGAGTGTTTCAGATTGTGTATAAATTGACAAATTTTATTGACCGAGAAAGCAATATCAGGACGAGTCAAAGAGAGGTATTGGAAACCTCCAACAACACTTCTATAAAGTGTTGGATCAGAGAAAGAAGGTGTATCTGAAATTGAAAGATGACTTGAAGCTGCCATTGGAGAAGTCACCCCATTGGCAGTAAGCATGTTAGTCCTGGATAACATGTCACGAATGTATTTCCTTTGTGATAGGTGAATCCCATCAGACAGATAAGTGATTTCAACTCCAAGGAAAAAAGACAATTTTCCTAAATCTTTAATGGGAAAAATCGAAGCAAGAAAAGCAACGAGATGATCAATTTGTGATGGATGAGAGCTGATAACAACTATGTGATCAACATAGATTAAAACAAAAATTGTAATGGACTGAGAGAGGTAAACAAACAAAGATGGGTCTGATTTTGATGGAGTAAAACCATATTGACACAAACATGAACTGAGCTGTGCAAACCAAGCTCTAGGAGCTTGCTTAAGGCCATAGATGGCCTTTAGTAAGCAACAAACATAACCTGGGTCGTCTGGATGAATGAAACCCATGGGTTGAGCCATATACACGGTTTCAATGAGGTCTCCATGAAGAAAGGCATTTTGAATGTCTAGTTGACAAAGTGGCCAACCATGGGAGACAGCTAGGGATAGTACAAGCCGAATGGTTGTAGGTTTTACAACAGGACTAAAAGTTTCAGAGTAATCAATACCTTCCTGTTGGTGAAACCCTTTGGCAACAAGTCGTGCCTTCCGTCGTTCTATGGTACCGTCGACTCTGTGCTTCATGCGAACTACCCACCTGCAACCAACGATGTTAGAGGAGGGGGGAGAGGGAAGAAGAGTCCAGGTATGACTCTGAATAAGTGCCTGAAATTCTGTGGACATGGCATTACGCCATTCTGGAAAACGAGAAGCAATAGTGTATGAAGTTGGTTCTTCTGGATTTCAAGAGAGGTGCTAAGGCATTGACGAGTGGGTGGGTAAGGTATAAGGCCATATGTGAAGAGTTTAGGTCTGGAGGAGTCAGTTTTGGATCTGGTAATAATGGGTGATCTCGGTGGAGGAAGGGAAGGTGCAGAGGAAGTTTCGGGAGAATGGTTTATCGAGGAAGACAAGTCAGAGGAGGATAAGTTAGGGGAATTGGTGGGTGAGGGTGACGGTGATGAAGTTGGAATTAGTGGAGGGGCTGGACTTAGTGGAGAGGAAGTTGGGCTTGGGGAAGAAAGAGAGGGTTATGGGCCAAGAATAGGTTCGGTGAGAGACGAAAGAAGGGCACTAAAGAGCATCTAATCTGTGCGACGCCACTGAAGGTAAGCTGGGTTTGGCTGGGGTGGGGAAGAGAGTGACGAAGAGGGAGAAGAACTTGGAAGTACTGGAGAAGGAGGGGGAGAGGAGCCATCGATGAAGTGATAGAGTTCTTGGCCATGGAGATAGGGACTGATTTGGGCTTGCCAAAGGAGGTAATTGTCTAAGCTTAACTTGACAAAAACAAGATGAGAGAAGTTGCTGGAATGAAGGAGGGTGGGGGAAGAATTTTTTTTAGAGGCACCCCTGGAGGACGTTAGTCGTTTCTCAGCTCTGGTACCATGAGAAGGTTTTGAGGAGATGAATATTTGATTCTCATTAATTTACAAAAGAATACAAGTGAGGTTTAAATACAGACTCGAGTAACATAATTGTTGTAGACAAAATAGCAAGCGGCTCATATGCACGTTGCTATACAGAGAATATTTGTAGAGTTTTTTACAACGGACACCTTGCCAGAGCACTACACAATATATTTATCATAACAGAATCAGCACACAGCCAACCTAGTAATCTACATTACTCCTGATCCTTCTGGAAGCTTGGCTGCTGAGTTGGAAGTTGATGGAGGAGTTGCTTTTGAGCTGGAGGTGAGAGTGGTCTGCTCAATAAAACTCCCACGAAAGCTTTACTCTGGCCATCCAAGGCAGATTTCTTCTTCAAAAGCAAGTCTGATTATGTTAAGGAACCAATTCCAAAGACTAGTTTAGAATCCATATGGAAGTTATTGATTGAAATAGGGGAAAATGGATGGATGTAATGGAATCCTTATGGAGGAAGAATGAGTGACATTTCGAAATCAGAGACTCCATTCCCGCATAGGGCTGGAAACATATTCAAGATGCAACATTTCGTGCTGTGGGTGGAAGAAGGAACAAAGGCTACGAACCATTACCTTAAATTTTCAAGAACCCCGTACAAGGTGATGAGACCGTACATATCAAAGTCCCCAAGGGAGGCTTTTCTCAACTATAGAGATCTTGATATTGGTATTGCCAGTTCAAGTAATAATCATACAATCCTTATTGACAGTGCACGGATGTATGGGAGTAAGTATTTCAAGGGCAATCTAGATAGGTTGATGCGTGCGAAGACAAGCATTGATCTCTCCAATTTCTTCAGAAATGAACAAAGCATTCCCCCCAGCCCTTCCAATCCTGCCAGCTTGAGCCTTTAAGCGGTTTCTAGTCCATGGACATGAACTTATTAAACTAAATGAACAAGTTTTAAAAAATAATAACTTTTTATGACTGGCTTAATTTTAGAGTTATATGGAGAAGAAAAAATAACATTTCCCTTCACATGATGATTGTTTCTCTCCCATCACCTGCACAAAATAACTTTTGTGGTTAGATGGAGAACTAAATGGAAAAGGACTCAATTATCCTAGACACACTACAACAAAAAGTGTTTTCTGGGACAGAATTTTTTCCAGCGAGCTTTACTTGACGACAAATAAGTACTTTTTGTTACCAAATTCACATCGTCAGAAAAAATTTGGCTTCAAATATTTATATTTAGCCATTTTATTTGTCATGAGTTACAATTTGCAGCAAAAAACATAATCATCCCATTTGCGGCGACTATAGTCGCCACAAAAGATCTTTTACAGTGACATTATGTAGCCACTTAAAGGAATTATTATCACATACCATTTGCGGTGACTACAGTCGCCACCACAAAAGATCTTTTACAGTGACATTATGCAGCCGCTTGAAGGAATTATTATCACATACCATTTGCGAATTGTCGCCACAAAAGGTAAAAATTTAAAACTCTCCCTTCTATTTCATTTTCTCCCCCCCCCCCCCNTTACAGAGTGGGGATGAGATAAAGCATTAGTAATTGATCAGTTACTTGCAGGAGAAAGAGATCGCCTGAAATAGGGATGAGATAAAGCTTCAACGTCTCTGAAATGTGAAACCCTTTTTCATATAGACATGGCCTTCGATTCATTCGTCGGGACAGTCTCTTTGGCTCATTGCCCATTCTCTCTACTTATTAAGAGTAAGTCTTCAGATCTACTTTCTCTTCCTTTAATTTTGCTTTTCCTTTTTTTTTTTTAAATTTTTGATATGCTATTTCACTTCTGAGAGCATGGGAAATGAAAGACGCAAAATATTTTAAAACCTGGATCATTGTATTTCTCCATGTTTTGAGTCGAGAAATGGACTCCGAAGTAGTTGTTGGGAAATTGAAAAGAAAAGGATGCATTCTCTGTTTTTCTCAAGATCAAAACGAAGTTGTTTGGAACACTTCTTGTTGCACTAGAGTTAGTCTGGTGAGAAATCTAGGGTTTTTGCTACTGGTTTTAATGTATATGTTTTTATTTTCTCTGAACATGTGGGGTTGAAAGCTATACAAGTTTTACTCAAGGTGCATTCTATTGGTTTTAATCGTGTTTGGTTTAATATTAGGAGACTGAATTATTTATATATTCATTAGGTGTTATATCGTATGAGATGAACATTGAGGCTGTATTTACCTTATTGGTCAGTTATATTTTCCCCTAGACTAGGAATCTTGATGTTTCCATTTCTTTTTTGTGATGATGAGTGATGCTTGAGATTTTCAAGATTGAAGACCTACCTAACTTTCTTCTGTTCTGGTGCTTCAAATGCGGTTGTATCACCAGAATATGATGCTTTATTTATTTTGCCTCTGTGGGCTATGGAGTTTTGAATTGATTTAGATCTCCTCTTCCTTTCATGTAGATTCTGCATTGTCACCTACCTCCAACAAACTTGGTGGCTTGAAAACATATGTTATGTTTTGATTGTGTGCAGCCTTATGTTTTGGCTTGATGTTAACTTGCATAAGTAATATTTTTAGTAGAGAATTTGCGATAAGGACTGTATATTATGTCTTTTTTGTGTTAAGACTTATAATTAGTCTTGGGTAGTAGATGCTGAATAAAAAAATACTCCTAAGCTTACCAAACAAAATGTTCTGCTTCTCTTTGTTATGATAAGTTTGGGTGAGATGTCTGATCTTGGCACTTGATAATTGAGATTCTGGCATGCTTTTGCATATAGTACCTTTACTAAATAGTAGCTAGAATGTTATTGAACTTAATATAGTTGACTGTTTTTTTCCTTCCAGTTTCACAACATAGTTGGAGTCTTTGTATGTACAGATTCTTTGTCAAGTGCTTTCTTTGACATTTATGATGTTATGTTCTTTTGATTTTTTTAAAATTGCAGCCCCTTGAGTAAAAGTGTTAGAGCAGTTGGGGCTGATTTTATTGTTCCCGCAACTCAAGTTAGATGTAAGCCAATGACTGACGTCTTCAAATCTATTGCGCTATTTTGCATGAATGAGTTTTACACTTTACAATTTATGCACTTTATTTTATAGCATTTATTTTGTTGAAGTACAAAGTTTTTTTTTTTTTTTTTAATTTCGTAGAAGAGTATATCTTGTAGTGCAAATCATGCTTGTGTTAGTTTGTTGCATGTTGAGTTTAAGTGGACTATGGGTTTAGTAATAGTATGTTCATGGGTTTCAAGAGTAATTTCAGATTTGTATCATAGTTATGTAATGGGTAGATTCAATATTTACTTCTTGGTTACACTAGTATTTTTCCAATGAGCGTAGAAATGATTTGTAATTGCATAATTATGTTTGACTTTGTTTAAATGTTACACAAATGCATTGCATTGAGATATTTCATGTTAATGTATGAAGTTTGGCCGGAGATGGATTGTATTGAAGTGTTGGGATTAAATGGAGTTGTAGTGGAGTTAAAAAGCATGATAATGATGTTTAGCACTTGTGCTTTTTTTTTTTTTCCTTTTTTTTAAAACTACCTAGAAATTGTTATTTGTATTTCAATATTTTCTTTTTTGTAATATATTCTTCACATTTGTTATGTATTTTAGGTATAAGGTTGTGAGCCTATGATACTATTTTGCTTGTGTTTTTTTTTTTTTTTTAATTCAATAAAAGACTATTTCCGATGAGAACAAATTGCCGGAAATATTTTTTTCAAGCTAGAGAAAAGTATTTCCTGCCATATTTATTGTCTGAAATAGGCAATTCTGGCAACATCATTCGCCACAACAAACTTTTCTCGCGAGCAAGCTCCACTCGTGTGTGACACATTTTCCACGAAAATTCTATATTTCCAACGATTATCATATGCCAGAAATAATAGTATTTGGGACAGTAATTAAATTCGTAGTTACTGGCAGCATCCATTGCTAGTTATTTCTAGGGAGTCTCCTACAAGTCGAATTAATGGCAGGAAAAAATCATTTGTAGCAATAATGCTGACTATTTTGGACAAAACTTTTCGCACGAAAATGACCTTTTTGTTGTAGTGACAATCCCTTCGAGTAATTCAAGAAATAGCCCTAGATCACAGCCAAGAAATAGAAGGAAGATCAAACTAAATTGGTTGGAAACCATCGATAAAAGCATTAATTATTATAGCAATAGAGAAATCGATTGGGTTGGACCATGCAAACTTTTTTACAAGAGAGTATAATCAGACTTATTCGGCTAAGATAAACATGATTTTAGTGTGACCACTGATCAAGAGCTAAAGATTTGAAAAAACAATAGGGATAAGGTTGAATTGGAAAATAAATTAAGTGGGGTTGTGAAATGAAATTGTAGGAAGCTCAAGTGATCATGGACTGGCTGAAGAAGAAGGTGGCATCCATAATCCAACAAGTTCAATTGGCCGGTCCCACAATATTCAGAATTACATGAATATTGTCCCAATAAACACTCAAGATTACATGAATTGTCCCAATAAACACTCAAGATCATTTCATGAGTACTAACGCATTGAATCACTTGAAAGTAAAACACTAATGACTAAAGAATTGTAGAAAATAGTCTTTAAGATCTCTCTAATTGTTTGGATTCAAGACTCACCTCAACTCATCTCATCTTATCATTACAATTTTTTCAAATTCTCACACAAAATATAATAAATAATTCAACTTTTTCAAATATCAAACAATAGTAATATTAAAAAACTGGAAAGCACATCCTGAGTTTAATGGGGAAAACGGATAACTTCTTCGATTAAAGAAGGATAACCAATATTAGTGGAAAGCACACCAACTAGAGGATGAGCAGATCTGGATTTTTTAAATGCAAGATCTGTACATAATTAAGAATATCTCATTTTTAAACCTTTCATTTTGTCTTCCTATAATTACTGATTTTCTTGCCATGTGGGGCAAACAGGGTGTTCAAATTTCAGATGAAGCTAGATTTGTAGTATCAATGGCGGTACTTATGTGCATGCAGATTGCTTCTTTGCAAAATAAATCGATAATGGACGGGAAGTTTAAAATTTGGTTTAGGGACTTAAAACATGCCTACTTTTACAACAAGAAATTTTTGGTAACGTTATCATTTCCGAATAATTAAAACCTGCACGTAAGAAACTGACGCGAAGCTATTTTTTAGAAACAAATTTCAAAAATAAATTTCAAAAATTTGCATAATTGTATGTTCTATATATGCAGAAATTAAAGAAGGGAATAAAACTGACAGCTCATGTCCTAGTGTTTTTTCTCCGGATCAAATTCAAGAATAAATAAATAAATTTATTTTGTTGGATTCAGAACATTATTGCTTATAAATAACATGCAGCGAAATTGGCATTAAATGAAAATTAAGTCGACCGTTTATTTAAACACCAGCAATTGATCTGATCTTGGGAACAAGAGCTCGCAACGAAATAGCAAAGGAACTGATCTACTCCAAACAAGATGAAGGCCTCATGCCGGCCACCTTCAATCCCAATATTATTCGCGATTATTCTGTTCTCAATCTCATGTACAAATTCAGAGCAAGTTAATCTAAACATGTTTTTCCGATGCCTTTCAAATAATTCTTCAATCTTCCACCCAATCTCTGAGACCATCTACACCCCCAACAATGCCTCTTTTCTCTCAGTTTTGAACTCTCATATAAAAAACCGCAGATTTCTAACATCTGCAACCCCAAAACCGCTCACTATTATAGCTGCCAAACACCAATCTCATGTCCAAGCAACTATTGTTTGTGCAAAGCGTTATGGCTTGGAAACCAGGATTCGAAGTGGTGGCCATGACTATGAGGGCCTTTCGTACGTATCGAATACCCCTTTTCTAATCCTTGACATGTTCCATCTTCGTGCTATAGACATTGATATAGCATCTGAGACTGCATGGGTTCAGGCTGGCGCCACTCTTGGCGAGCTTTATTATAGAATCGCCAAGAAAAGCAAAGTTCATGCCTTCCCCGCCGGGGTGTGTCCTAGCCTAGGCACGGGTGGACACTTTTCTGGAGGTGGATATGGAAACCTGATGCGAAAGTATGGCCTCTCTGTAGATAATATAATCGATGCGCAGATAGTCACTGTCAATGGATCGATCCTTGAAAGAAAATCAATGGGAGAGGATGTGTTTTGGGCCATTAGAGGAGGTGGTGGAGCAAGCTTTGGAGTCATTCTTTCGTGGAAGATAAAGTTGGTACGAGTTCCATCTATGGTGACAGTGTTCAATGTTAAAAGGACATTAGAACAGAATGCAACAAATGTTGTTTATCATTGGCAACAGGTTGCGGATAAGTTACCTGAAGACCTCTTCATAAGGGTAATGCCACAAGTAGTGAATGGAAGTCATGAGGGCAAGAAGACGGTGCAAGTTTCTTTCATTGGCCACTTTCTGGGAAAATCTAAAAGACTTCTCCCTTTGATGAATGAGAGGCTTCCTGAACTAAGATTGCAGCAAAATGACTGCAGTGAAATGCCTTGGATTGAGTCTACACTTTTCTGGGCGAATTTCCCCACTGGAACTCCCACGGATGCTTTACTCAGGCCATCCAAGGCAGATTTCTTCTTCAAAAGCAAATCTGATTATGTCAAGGAACCGATTCCAAAGACTGGCTTAGAATCGATATGGAAGTTGTTGATTGAAGGAGTAAAGGTATTTATGCAATGGAATCCTTATGGAGGAAGAATGAGTGAGATATCAGAGTCAGAGACTCCATTCCCACACAGGGCTGGAAACTTATTCAAAATACAGTATTTCGTGTTGTGGGTGGAAGAAGGAATAGAGGCTTCGAACTATTATCTTAATTTTTCAAGAACCCTGTACGAGGTGATGACACCGTACGTATCGAAGTCCCCAAGGGAGGCTTTTCTCAACTATAGGGATCTTGATATCGGTATTGCAAGTTCAAGTAATAATCGTACGATTCTTAATAGCAGTGCAAGAGTGTATGGGGGTAAGTATTTCAAGGGCAATCTGGACCGGCTGTTGCGAGTGAAGGCAAGCATTGATCCCTCTAACTTCTTCAAAAATGAACAAAGCATTCCGCCTTTTCCAATCTAGCCTTAATCCTTGAGCGGTTCCCAAATCCATAGACCGGTCGAACTTGTTTGAGCAAATGAACCAATTTTAGTGGCGGCCAAGAACATTTATTTTTATGGGTGACTTACTTTCGTAATTTAATAAAAAAAAAGAATAACAGTTCTCTTCGCGTCTGTTCATCTTTCCGGCCAAGTGCATGCAGAATATTTACGTAGTTAGATTTTGAAGTTAATGAAAGAAAAAGATTATATACTAGCTGTACTAGTAGTGCAAGAAAGTCATATATACTAGCAAGTACTCACAAGTAGAAACAGAAGAGAGATCAAACTATATGGATCGAAATCATTGATAAATAAAAGCATTATATGAAATATTGGGTTGGACCGCAATTACACAAGATTGAAAAAATATAGAGCAAAGACTCGATATATAGCCCTGCTTTCATAGTAGATTTTGGGAATGTGAGAAAATAAGTTGCATAGAAGCAAGCTTTGATTCTAGATCGAGCTAGTTTTATTTTTATTTTTTTTTTATCTTTCTTCTTTTTTTTTTTTTTTTTTTTTTTNTTTGTGCATCACATTTAGAATTCGAAAACCAAGCGCTTCAAAACTACTTAGAAAATATAGGGCAATAAAATTTTTCACAAATAGAAATCTATAAAAGCAAGTCAACTAATGCCTGGATTGGGAATACCTATACGATCTAAAGCAACAAAACCAACCATATGTTTAGGACGTTGTAAAAGGAAAGAGAAACTTACCTCATTACCACTTGCACCGAATGAGACAAGACTATAAATTAAAACATTCCCCCCCCTTAAACATGATGGACTCTAAAAGAGAAACAATTTTTAAGATGCAAAATATTATCCCAAATATCAAAAAATTGCCAAGGAAGCTAAGAATTGGAATTAGAAAACTCTTCGTAGAAGCCACTATGCGCTGCATCCAAGTTGCACACATTACATGTCAACAGGAGCACGTTTTGAATTTTTCTTCCTCTCCCCCTTACTTTTTCTCCTCCCTCCCCCTTTCTTTCACTCTCTTCCCCCTTCCCGTTTCTTTCCTTCTTCTCCCCCCTCTGATGCAAGACCCCCCACCCACCCCGCAAAGCGCCCAACCCCTTTGCTGTGATTTGGAGTTCCCGAGCTTGGTTGCACTGTCGTTTCGAGTTCCTCCCCAGAAGCCCCAATCTCCTCTGCACTGCCGTTTCACTGGGACTCTACATTGTTTCAAATCAAAGAATCGAAGCCTTGAGCTGTTTAGGAAAAAGATATTGCAGGTAGAGTTTAATTCAAAAGGATAAAAAGAAGATGCTGTGCTTTATACAAAACATATACCCAATAGTTTACTGAGGTAAACGAACACAAAACAAATTAGCTATAACTTTCAAAAAAAGAAAAAATATTTCTTGGGTTGCTCCAAATTCCAAAACATAGGAAGCTGACTATCAGTTTCTTTCCTTTCTTTTTTTTTTTTTTTTTTTTGGGTGGATCGGGGGTCAAGCTGACTACAAGTTAACAAATAGTGGATCTGGGAAATGCTTTTTAAATCATTGACGATCTCTACTCTATATGAGCAATCTGTTGGAAGACAGGCTAAGAGAGATCAAAATGGCACCACCCACCTCCATTGTTGGGAACACGGGTTCGTGCGAGAAGAATGAGGGTGGGTTTCACCGGATTCCAAACTGGAGATAAAAGGCAAACAATTCGAATTAGATCAAAATGGCACGTTTTGATTTTATTTTATTTTTTAAAAAAAGGGAGCCACGTAGCGTGTGCAACGAGTGCACTGCTAAAGTGGCTTCTATGTAGCAAACCTCATTGGAATTAAACCAGTTAACCACAAGTAGAGAGTCTGATTCCACAATAAAGTCCGACACATCCAATCGATACCATAAAAGCAAGCCAATCAAGTTGAAAGCTTTGCAAAAGTGTTGCGCCAATGCCCAATAAACAAGCAAACCCAACAATAATAGAGTTATTGAAGGCCTCCTTAATATATACAACCACTAGGACTAGGATTACCTTTAGAAGAACCATCAATATTGAGATTGAGAGTTCCCACGGGGGAGAGATCTAGGAAATGCCTCTTAGTTGGAAATATGAAGAGACTTGAGGACTGAAGCATTGGAATAGGATAATAAAGACTTAGGTCACATACCCTCGTTTATAATAGTTAAGAATGCAATGCACCGAGTATGCTTCTAACAATATGCAGTAATCGCAACTGGTAGTTTTTTTTTTTAGCAATACACAATGTACCAGAATATTAATCCCAAAACAGAGACCTTCATTAATATTCACATACACAAAAAGTCATTACATTTGTCCAACTTGTCTATAAACAAAATAACACAGTATGGGAGACAGATCTCCATAGTTACAGGTATAATATAAAACTAAACTAAAAACCAAGCGGCTCATAGCTCAGCAATAAGCTCCAAAATAAAATTCAAAAGTTGGAGGACCAACTCCATGACCAACCCAAGGTTCCTCCTCGAACTATTCAATGTCATCCAGCTAGAGGTGTGCGAGTTCTCTGATCCCTGACACATCTCTACCATTCGGAGGAATGGTTGTTGAAACTACCATAGTAAGATTTATAAATCTCAACAAATAATGCTCCCAAGCTACTAATAGTATAAATAGGTATGCTTGATAATAACATGACATGTATGCTTGATGCACATGGACTTGCTTATGAAAAACATGGCATGTTTGCTTACTTAAGATAGACTTGTACATAATATCTTATCCCATGGTGTAGCCACGGTGTCTTGTCCCATGGGGTTGCCACGGTGTAAACTTGACACTTTATGCTTGACTAAAAATTATTTCATGACATGCTTGCATACTTCATGACATGATGGTTGTCACATGTGACATATATTTATGATTTAGATACATAATAGCATGGCATGGCATAACATGATTCAATTTAACGAGATTAAAGAAAACATGAGCATAACTTGCATGAACATTCCCACCATACATACATCAGCATATTATAAGTAAGTTAGGATCTAGCTTACAAAATTCCATGCGCAATGTAAATGAATGTAGCATAGGCTGAAATGAGACATATTCTAAGCTTATATATTCTCACTCGGTCCTCATAAAAACATAATCACTAACTTTGGGCTGAATTTTCAAATTTACCCCTTAACTTTTGAGAAATTGCAAATTAGTCCCTAAACTTAAGAAAATTGCAAATGGATCTCAAGACTTATCAAAATTTACATACATTATGTAAATTTCATCCTAAATCTAAATATGGGCTTAGAATTTTCAAAAACTAAACCCTCCCATGAGAACTCTTGGCCAATTCATATAAAGGCTAAAAACTATGATTTTGCTTGCTTCTTGGTCATTTAACACACTAACATCCATAACTGAAACTAAAAACTTTCTAATATCATATTCTTATTTCTAAATTGTGCCAAGACATCAAATCATGCATTTTATAAAAACTTAAACTCACCATTTCAAAGAACAACACAAAACATCAAGATTCGGTTAAGCCAAATCTATTCTTTGTGTTCTTGGTCTAATACTTTCATTTCTTCATGCCTATTCCTTGCTTTATGACCCCCGTTCATTGAAGACTTAAACTTCATCCCAAACCACTAAGGCAGTGTACGCCAGTGTCTGCTAATAGAACTTAGTTGTCCTTCGGTCAACTCATATGTTGGAGGCCTTATAGTCGTGCATGGGCCCTTCATCCTGGCATAACCCACTATTGATACTCATAGGTAAACTAGTCATATTTTCTCCATTGAATACGTAATTATCCTTTATATTCTCCCCTTACGCCTGCAAATCTTACAATAGGTCAACCGAATCTCCATTTTGAAATCCTCCCTCCAATTCCATTAACTCGTGAATTTTTATTCTTCCCATACTAGTGTTCAAATTCATTGTCCATTGTAGCCGTAGGACTCTATCCGAAGATGTGACAGTCCCCACCTGCCCCATTCTTTCTCTTCTCTAATCAACCAAGGTATTTCTTGGCCTGTTTCGTATAGATCACATGACTACAACGTCGTCCATAAGTCTCCGCTCGAAGCCACGACCCAAATTGATCTACAAGCTCTATCCTAGTAACTTGCTAATTATCCCTTTGCTTAAATTCCTAAGTATCATGTAAGATCCATCCACATCTAAAGCACAATCGAGGCAGCTTTTCATATTTCAACAGAACCCAAACTTGGGTACCATTAACATTGACTGTTAGACCTCTAGCAATCGGCTTTGTTAAATCAATTTCAAATTTAACATGTAGAAAATTCCCCCAACCCACACCATCATCTTTCACATCCACCTCTTCTACATGCCTATAGAACTTCCTATCTGCTTCCCAGTATCTCGATTCCTGCACACTAGAGTCAAATTATGCAATGGTACCCACATCGAGGCATGTTCAAAACTCATCTTCCTTACCTGTATAAAGCCATCAAAATGTTTATTGTGAAAACAAGCTATTGTCAAAAAGCCATGGCCTACCGTCTTCTACTCTTTGTTTATCCGCATGAGCGTCAAATGTAAAAATAAAGACATTCAGTTCGACCTCTTGGAATGTAGCCAGTTTATCTCAACCTCCACACTTTCGCCATTGTGGAAGAAATGATCACCTTACCAATCAGGCATTCTAAGCACCACTTATCGACCAAGCATTTTTCTCCTTCTGCACATGGTCTATAATCCTTCCATCTAGTTCAATCTCTATATTCTCTTCTTCTATTAACCTCAGTTGTTCTCATAGATATTTTATGCCTTCCATGTCTTCTTCCTACTACCTTTGACTACACACTAACAAGAACACCTCTCACTCCAGAAGGAGACTCGAAAGAAAAAACTTTCACACACCTCCTTTATTCTCTCAAGAGAGAAAATAGAGCAGAGACTTCTAAAATACAGAGATGTTGATTTGGGTACCAATGGGGTTGGGAATTGTAGCTACTCAGAAGCTAGTTGTAACACACTACACCCCCACGGATAAGAACGACATTATTTTTACGAAATCTTGGGGAACCGATGTGCTACAACTAATTTTGACTTAACAATTATTTTTCTTAACGAAGTGCCAAATACAAAAAATTACATAAATAAATAAGTCAATCTTTAGTAAATACTCAAAATCCAAAAGAGAGTCTGTAGAAGCACTTATTTAAAATCAATAAAGTCTGATGTGCTTATGAAAAATAACTTATTAAACTAAAAATTATAAAAATAAGCATAACATAAACTGTCAAGGCCTCTGCCTTGCCTTTCTGAGCCAAGTCTTATCCTGCAGTCTCATCCTTATAAAAATCATCACCTTGGGTGGCTAAAATATGAAAACATATAAAAATAAGTCAAAAACTCAAGAAGCAACACATCATACAATAAACATAATAAAAATAAGGACTCTTGAAAAAAATATGCATACTCATGGTTACCTAAGTAAATAACATGAACCTTAACTTGAACTGTGCATGAAATGCATTAACTTGTCTTTCACTTGTCGTAAGCCGGTACCCACTATTGACGCCCGTGAGTTAGAGCTAGCGAATCTAACTAAATTATGATTCCGCCTGTGACTGCTGGTAGTGGAGTTCATACATAAGGAAGACACACCATCCAAGTGCACTACCAGCATGTACAACCTGCCAATGCAATATGCCTATAACATATGGTATCGTCTTCATATCATAATATAGGTCGTTAAGTATCTTATTATTCACAATTCATCATAATTATACTTGCATACTTGTCATATCTTCTCTTATCATATCATAGATTTCAAATGAAACTGCATCTTTTATAAAATGTCGTGATACATTTCCTTTCATAAATCATGATTTCTTATAAATATCTTAATGCATAACTCTTCACATAAAATCATGAATTTTCATAAATATTTTAATGCATAACTCTCACATGAAATCATGGATTTTTCATAAATATTTTAATGCATAAATTTGTACATAAAATCATAGATTTTCATAAGTATTTTGATGCATATGTCATTGTAGCTAACATGAAATATATGCATAAAATCATGGCATTCATAAATTGATCATGACTTGGGTACTTAAAAATGAGCTATCAATAGAGGGTGTACATGCATAATACTTTTAAAAAAGACATGTCATTTACCATACATACGTGTAAGGATATGATCATACTACTTACCTCATAGCGCTAATCTAATATTTTCTAGGTGCAACTGATTATCAAGAAAGCTTGAGGGCTACGTACAACAATGCTCGAGCAACCAAACAGTGCACAGGGACCAAACGTGGTAGTGGGTGGCACCTTCTATCGTCGGTAACGGAGGTGCAATGGCTGGTTTCGATGCTCTATTTTTGTGAGGCTAGAACAGGGCCTCTTTGGATGTGCGACGATCGCTTAGGGTTCACGGTGGAGACTTGTTGTTGTAAAGGGGTTGGTTTTCAGTGGTTCTACGACAGCGTGGTTGAACTTTACCAGTCGATACCAAGTGCAAGAGTGAGATGGTTGCGCAACCGGAATGTGGGCATTTTGTGCGTGGGGCTGGTCTGCGTGCAAGAGTGAAAACAGGGCTCCGTTGGAGGTCCTCTACTTGGTTGTTGGACTTGGAAGGAGCATGCAACGCTGTGGTTCCTGGACTTCACATGGGCGTGGACGGCTTAAGGCTTGGAGCATGGGTTGGTTTGAGGGAAGGAGGAGGTAGCAACGTGCTATCTTGCTTGTGGAGAGGAAGTGCTATGTAGGTGGGCTGCTGGAGGTGCTATAGCGGCTGAGGGGAGATGGTTTGAGAAAGGGAAGGGCTACTGTGTGTGGGTGAGGTCTCTTGGAAGTTGTTGCATGCTGAGCGTAACAAGAGAACTAAACTAAGGCTAGAAAAAGAAGTGATACATGTACAGTGCATGGAGCTAAGTATATATATATATATATAAGGAGTCGGTTGAAGAAATTTAATGTGAAGAGACTTGTAGAGTTGTAACTCTGTTGGGAGAGAATTCTATTAGGGTGTGAATCCTAGTGGAAAGTGGAGACATACATGTCTTAGAATTATAGAGAAATTAGCATTGGCCTAATGAGTTTGGATTCATCTCATGGACCAATTACCAAATAAATAGATTTCACTTAGTCCATAAAATATTAAATGGTTTGAACCTAATTATCAAATCGAATAAAATTTCATAATCTATCATAAACTTTTTGGAACTGTGACCTATTCAAAGAATCAAAATTACTTGTTAAATCTCAAATGAGTTTCCTATAAATATTAACCTCAATAATTCAATAGTTTGCAGGTTATTCTAAAATGTCCCATTAAACTTAATGTAGGCCCAATAAAATTATTTGTATTTCATCTCTAATAATATTGGATCGGTCATTACACTAGTGGTTTGGTGACCAAGTATTTTAAGGGAAATTTCGACTGGTTGGTACAAGACTTTAGTAGATCTAGATAACTTCTTTCAATATGAACAAAGCATCCCTTCTCTTGCACCATGGACAAATGTACTCGTAGGATAAAGCTTGCTTCAAACGCCTCTGATGATTAGTCTACAAAATATGCAAAATAATGTCATGTAAAGTATGACCCATTTTAATATTCACAATGCTTATGTTTTGTGATAATAATTTAATCTAACTATCATAATTTTAATCTTAAACTATTAATAGGCTTCAATGATTAGATCTTTTTTTTTTTTTTTTTTTTTTGATAACCAAACAATCATTCATTCATAAAATCTCAATACAAATTGTTTTGATCAATCCAAAGAGAATGATCAACAAAAGTAGGAACATGCTCCAACCACACAGACATATTGTCAACCTTCCAAGCGTAATGAGCTAATCGATGTGCAACCTCATTTCTCATTCAGTGCACATGTTGGATTTCAACCTCTTAAAAAAGGTGTAGTAGACTCTTTACATCTTTAATAAGATTACCATCTGATGGCAAGAACTCTTGGTCCTCTCTCAGCTCTTGAATCATCATAAGACAATCACTTTCAACTAAAAGTTTTGAAAAACCCAAATGGGCACTCAACTGTAGGCCTCGAAGTAAGGCCAGTAATTCGATGGTAGCTAGATTCTCGACCTCATTTTCTATCTTACTTGCAACCAACACTAGTTTGCCTTTGTCATCTCTAAATACCACACCCACACCGGCTTTTCTCAGATCTGAAAACATGGCGCTATCAACATTCAACTTAAGAAACCGCTTGGAGGAGGATTACAGTCGCATATTCTTTTAGTATTGTCAGCTGGGATGCTTCTAAGATCAGTAAAAAAAAATTTGTAGAGACAGGGTGTGGTTAATAACCTGAGCTGGCTGAAACAAAATTTGTTCCAATTGCATCTTATTACGTCTGAACCACAAGCCCCAAGTTATAAAAAAAAAAAAACATGGTAAATTTTGAGTTAGTACCTTTATCCAGAATAAAATGAATCACATCTAGAAAATCCATAGTTGAATTCAGCTGCTGTAAAATGGGCACATAGTTCTTCCATAAGTTTCCAAGAGATGGACAAGACACTAAGGCATGATGATCATTTTCTAGGGATGACTTACATAAACAACATCTATTCTCCACCTCAATTCTCTTCTTTCTCAGATGACTCAGAGTTGGCAGTATGTCTTTGCATGCTTTCCATGCAAAGATTTGGATTTTCTTGGAAACTTACAACTTCCATAACATTTTCCATAGCTTCTTTTGGGTTGGAGCATTCAAACTTTCTCCAACATTACTATTACTATGGTCTTGGATCATTCTGTAAGCACTTTTAACACTGAAATTCTCATTTTGTTCTTTCGTCCATATCCATTTATCCTCATATGGATTGGATGAAATCTGTATTTTCATAATATTAGCAGCTACAATAGGGCTAAAGAGTGATCTAGTATGATCTACTTTCCACCCTCTAGTTTCTGAGTCAATGAGTGTATTAACTTTATCTTCCAACTGAGTATCTTCCCTTAATACCATCTCCTGCCATAAAGCCTTATGCCCGAAAATCCATACATCTTTCCATATCTTAATGTTCTCTCATGTTCCTACTCTCCATCTACATCCCTGCATCACCCATTGTTTAGCTTCCCATATCCCTCTCCAAGTATAAGAGGGATTTGGACCTAGCTTAGACTCAGAAAAAAAAACCCATGTGGAAAGTATTTTGCTTTGAAAATTTCGTGTAAGAGGGATCCTTGCGTTTGGCGAATTCTCCATCCTTGCTTTGCCAGTAGAGCCATATTGAAAAGCTGTAAATCCTTGAAGCCCATCCCTACTTTGAACTTAAATTGACACATGCGGTTCCAACTCATCCAATGGAGTTTTTTTTTAGTATCTCTTTGTCCCCACTAGAATCTGGACATCATTCTCTCCAACTCTCAGCAAAAGCTAGCTAGTATTTTAAAACAGCTCATAGTGTATATGAGTATAGATAAGGCAACAACTTTGAGAAGCACTTCTCTTCTCCCTTGTGACAACAATTGTTTTTTTCAACTTTGCAATTTATTCCACACTCTATTCTTGATTTCAGCAAAGACCCTTGATTTTGATCATCCCACCATGTTAGGTAAGCCTAGATACTTTTCATATTGCTAGAAAGAGCTCACATCCCACAAACTAAGGAGCTCTCTTTGACTATCCTCTCTCACATTTCATTAAAAAAACCATAGATAAACTGAATGTTCCTTGTTGTGCTAACATCAGCCTAATAGAAAATGATGCTATCATCGGCCAAAAGAAGATGATTAATCTTGGGGGCTCCTCTACAAACTCACACCCCCCCTGATTGTGTTATCCCTTTCAACAAACTTTAAAATACCAATTAATCCCTCAGTCCATAGGAGGAAAAGGTAAGGGGATAAGGGATCCCCTTGCCGTATCCCTCTACTAGGGGAGATAGGACCATATGGTAAACCATTCACCAAAACTGAAAAAAAAAAACAGTACTGACACACTCCATGATCTACTTCACAAGGTTGCTAGCAAAACCCATTTTCAGCGTAGTCTTCTCTAAAAAGCCCCATTCCACTCTCTAGTAAGCTTTGTTCATATCCAACTTCAAGGACATGTACCCTGTTTTCCCTTTTCTCTTGTTTCTCAAGTAGTTCACAAGTTCATAAGTCACTAACATGGTATCAGTTATTAACCTCCCAGACACAAAGGCTCCTTGTGATTCAGAAATAATATAAGGCAATATCATTTTTAGTCTATTGGAAATAACCTTAGAAACCAATTTATAAATCACATTACAAAGGCTAATAGGACGAAAATCAGCAACCATCTCACAATGTTTCTTCTTAGGGATCAAACAAATCAATGTATGGTTGAGGTCAGAAGGTAGCACACCTAAGTTTAGTGTTTGAAGCACTGCTGAGGTAACTAAGTTTCCAATTACATGCCAGTATCTTTTATAGAAGATTGGTAACATCCCATCTGGGCCAGGTGCCTTGGTGGGGTGCATTTGTTTCAGTGCAACTTCAACTTCTTCAACAATGTAGTTTTTAGTAAGGTCCCTATTCATTTTCATTGGTGACCCTTGGTTCTATGTGCTCCAAGATATTCAAATGGTCTCTCTGTTCAGAAGCAGTAAAAAGGGATCAAAAGTAATCGATAATGAGTCCATTCCTTTGATCTCCCTCATACCATAAACCTCTGTCATCTTTCAATCTTGTAATGAAATTTTTTTTCCTTCTCTAGGATGCTTTAGAGTCGAAATATCTTGTATTTTAATCACCTTCCTGAAGCCAATGCATCTTAGACCTCTGCTTCCACATCACTTCCTCCTTTCAAGCCAAATCTGAACCTCTTCTTTGGCAGCAGTTATTCTTGCAGGGTTCGACTGGTATAGATCCATTTCATGCAGCTGCTCTAATCTCTGTCTTGCATTGCTCAAATGTTGCCTTACTTTGCCAAAACTAGCCTTATTCCACACTGCCAATTGTTCACTACAACCTTTAATCAAACTCATAACTTCCACCATGTTATTATCACCAACCATCCTATCCCACACATCCTTAATTATCTGATCACACATTTCCTCCCCTACCCACATTGCCTCAAACCTGAATGGTTTTTTCTTCCTCCACAAAGAAACAGTCAGTTGAGTCTCAAACCATATTGGTAAATGGTCTAAGTAAGCTGTAATCCCATGTGTAACCATAGCCTGTGGAAACAATTGGTTCAGTTGGTAGTTCCCTAAGAACCTATCGAATATTTCACTAATTCCCCCATCATCACCTCGCCCATTGCTCGAAGTAAAGTTTGGACCTCTATAACCCATATCACGTAGAGAACAATCCTGAAATACTTCTCTAAATTCCACCATTTGTGTTTCAAGTCGTGCTCTACCACCTCTTTTCTCTGAGAGTTGAAGGATCTCATTAAAATCCTCACCTAACAGCTAAGGATTTTCTTCCCCCTATTAAGGGATCTAATCAAGTTCCAAGTTTGAGCTCGATTAGTAGTATTAGGGTTCCCATAAATTCCCGTGAAAAACCATTCATTAGACAGATCATCTCTAATCATAGAATCAATAGACAAATTTGTCTGCAATCCACCGAGAAATAGTTAACAAAACCAAATCTAAACTTATAGTGTTCCAGAGCTCATGCTTTCAATTTCGTCTCCTGGAGGAACACTAGGTCGGGATCTTCCCTCTTGAGCAACTCACAAAGGGATCGAATTCCCTGTGGGTTCCAAAGCCCACGGGAATTCCAACAAAGTATTTTCATGGTTGTCGGCAGGGCTGGGAAGGGCTAGGAACCAGCCTCTGCCGATAGATTGATATGCACCTCAAATAGCCCATCCTCGTGATTGCCTTCCGTTAGAAGTTGCTTCGGTTTCTTCCCACACAGTGTCGCCTCTTCCTCCTCTATTCTTCAAAATTTCCTCTTCTCGACAGTAGCCTAGTTTTTCTTTCCCACTTGACTAACCGTGATTGAGTTTGGCTTCCTTTTCCATTTACGTGGGCCTGTAGAGTTCATACAGATAACTGGGTCATTGTTGACCACCAAAGCATCCGGCCTAGTGCATCGTTGCTCAACATCCAGGCCCACATCTTCCCGATCCTGGCCCACCAAAGATTCCGGCCCCTCATCACCAACCTCCATTCGTAAATCCTCTCTTCATGCACAAGTGGGTGCTTTATGAAAAGCTTCCTGTGATCCCGGCAAAAATTCTTTATGTCTTTCCCGACATTTTCCTATATCTTCTCCATGCTTTACGCCTAGTCTAACGGGGAGTGCTTGACATGATTCTTGGTTTTGCTTTGTGACCAACTGACCACCAAGTGGTGATCGGGCACCCCTTTCCAGTGATTGTTGCCGGCGAGTCATGTGAGTAGCTCCAGTCATATTTTCCCCAGCTCTGCGTCCTCTATCCTCGCCACGCAGCCATTGGCCATATGGATAGTTTCCATCCTTCTCAGGAGCTTTTAGAGCATGTTCACAATCCCTGAGGCCATGTCCCAGTTTACCACAGTTGTAACAAAAGTCCAGCAGTCTTTATAAGAAAACCGAACCCAATATGGCACACTAGATCCAATACACAACTTCTTCCCTCGTAATAGAGGTTTGGTAATGTCCATGATCACTCAAACTCTCATAAATTCGCCCCAAGCCATTTCTCCCTCAAGAAGATCCACTTCCTCCACCCTTCCAATTGCATTTCCCAAAAGCTTACCATTATACTCGTTACGGGCCATTAAAAGTAAGTCATGAATCCTAACCCAGAAAGAAGCCTTAGTCAACTGTATCTGGTGCACTTGTTGGGAGCCATCAAAATTTTTAACCAACACTATTTGCTTGTTGAAAGACCACAGCCCTTCGCGGAGGACTTTCTCTTTATCACGAACATCCTCAAATTTAGCAATAATAAATTTTGACTCCAAGTTTTGAATCTTTAGAGACTTCACAGGGCACCAAATTTTTTTTAAAGTTTGTTTGAAAGCTTCCCTGTTATAATGATGTGATACCCCATATTTATGTGTATTTTAATTAAATAATTACTTGATTTATTTTATAATTGGTCCTCTCGTTTTAAAATAAATATGAGTTTTGCTATATTATTTTATAATATTTTAAATTGAGAAATTATTTTTATGTGTCTTTCTTGTTGTTAATTATTGTTAATTATTTAAATTGCTCTTTAATTCAAATTAGTTTGTTTGTAAGCTTTAAAATTATTGTGTTGTTGAATTTTATTATTATTTTATTTAAGCTATTCACTGCATTTAAATTATTTTATTCGACTTACTGTTTTGAAATTCTTTTCGTTGGATCACTTTTGTGACCCAAGTTATGAGGAACCTCATTTCTTTCCCTCACTTTTTTTTCCTCTTTTCTTTTTCCCTCTTCTTCTTTTCTTTCTTTTCGTTTTCCCCTGCATTTCTTTCTCCCAGCCCTCATGACACCATTTCCCTCTCTTTCTCGCCCGTGTGTCTTCACCTCCACCCAGCTCCGCCGTGCGCCACTGTCCAACGACACCACCCAGCCCATGACCTCCCCCACACTCCAACGAGTTCAGCCACCACCCCCCCACACTCCCTCTTTCTCTCTTGGCCGTGTATAGCTCGAGTGGGCTTAACATTCACTGTGCTGCCCATTGTTGTCACCGCCCCTCCCAACCTCTTCCCCACTGGCTGGCGACCACCCCCCTCTGTTTCCAGCATCTCCCGCACCGTCGTTAACCGCCACGCACAACTTCAAGCCACACAACTTTTGAGCTCGCGTGTCGCCGTTGCTCCACCGTTGGCCACCAGTCTTTCACCACATTACCGGTGACCTCCCACCTACCTAACTCGGCCATCCTCAGCACCAATCTGCCATCGGTGAAGTCCATCCATCTCCATTTTCGATTGGGTATTTTGGTCTTCAACTGCTACCCACAGCCAACCACCACCACCAGTAGCTTCACCGACATCCCTAAGCTCTTCCCAAGCAATCCCTAGTCTTCGTTTTCTCCGTTCAAAAGTTGAGTTTTTGAGACCCACGACCCTTGTCCATTTTGCACTGTTTGGATGCTGTGCCGCCACTTCTAGCACCACCGTGATCCTTCGAAAAGTATATTATAGCAATGTATATATTTTCTCAAAGAACTTTTGAGATTTAAATGTATTTTTACACTAACTGATATTTACTGTGAATTGGTTGGTTGTGTCACACTAAGTCTGAGGAGTAAGGGGGTCGGTTGGATTGGAGGATGAAATTGTTGTGTAATTGGATTATGCGGAGATTTGTTAGTTGTTGGATATTTGTGTTGTGTCATATACAATGCATTTGCACCCATGTTCATATTTGTAAATGAAAACTGAATGTTTTCACATAATTGCATACATGTTCACGTGTATTTTTGAAAACTGGACTTTCATGTGAGAGATGATTTGGAGTATGATTTTCTACTTATAATGATTTCAATATAGTTATGTTATTTAGTTTTATAAATTATAGTAAGATCCCAATAGTAAATAAGTTAGAATTTAATGTTTTAGTCGGACTTATTAAGTTGGATATTGATGAGTTTAGAAAGTGATGGTGGTATTTTAGGAATTATAAGAATTTTAGGTTTTGAAGAATTAAAATAAGTTCTTTTAGCATCTGAGGTCTAAATATTGAAATACTTGTTTGATTGGAAATTTATGGAAATTACGTGCTTATGTTATAGGTGACGATTATTTTTTTTGTTCGGCATTTTTTAGGAGAATTCTGAAAAGCTAAAAAGTCTAAATAAGTGGGGTTCCTATGCTAGATTTGCATAAAACTAAATGAACTGAGGTCGGTTTATAAAAATGTGCATTTTGTTTTAAAAAGAAAATGTGAAAAACAACCTCAGCATATGTTTGGCATTCATTATTGAGATATGTATGAAAGAGAAAAGAAATGCTTTTGACATAAATAGTGTAGACATGAGCAATATTTGACACGTTTCTGACATATGCAAAAGAGTGAATATGATATCATTGAGATTTTTTTATACATGTGATATGAAATGATTTGAATCTATTTTTGATCAAATGGAAATGATATGAATATGTTTAGCACGTACTTGGATACGATATGGATATGAAAAACTTTTGGCATACTTATTTGTTTTGATTATGATTCTGAATATGGTTCTGATATGATAATACTGGTTCACGTGTTATGGTTGGTACCAATATGATATGATATGAGTACACCCACTTTGGAAACAAAATGGTCTTTTATGTGTTCTTTCTTGTGTGCACACTCGGGACTCCGAGATTGAAAAAGAGAAAGTTTCGCAATATGATACCGTCTGGTCTGTCCACCTGGGATAACACAACTCTACTACAAGGGTTAAACATGGTATATGATATAATATGATACGATATGATATGTTATGATATGATAAGATGAAGACGTTCAGTTATGTTATGCCGAAGCGTTTTTTTTTTTAAATATGAAAAATGGTCTTTGAATATGAACAGTTGGTTTTTGAATATGAAAATAGTCTTTGAGTATGAAATGTATCTTTAAAAATGAATAGTTGGTCTTTGAGTATTAAAAGATTGAAAGGTCGCTCTGATTTTCTGATTACACGTTTTTTAGATTTGCATATGAAAATGAAATGTTTTGTTTATGCATACCGAACTTTCTGAAAGGGCTCATGTTTACATACTAGTATATGTTCCCTACTTACTAAATTGTTGATAACTCACACCTTATCTCCACAATATTTTTCAGATGATTTCATGGAATAGCTGTGGATCAAGACTAGAAATCGTGTATAAGGCTACTTGAGCATAGTGGATCAAGTACAAAAATGGTATTTCGGTTTTTGGAGATTTTATTCGATAGTTCTGTTTTGCTCTGCTGACTTGGTATCTTGAAAGGTTGATAGGTTTATTTGAGATTTTTGTAGCATTTAGATTAATCTTATTGGAGTAGTTGATCTGAAATAGTGAGTTGTATTTGTTATTGAAAACATTGGAGTCTATAACTATATGGATTAAAAATGATTTTGAGTGACAAGGAGTAACTCTCCGACCCCTATGGGACTAGGGTGTTACAAATATGTTTTGATAGCAATTGAACTATCAAGCATTTTTCTCCTCTGTTAACATTATCCTGGAGCAAACTAGCCTTAACATGAATGGTTTCCTGCTCGATCTCCGTCGACGACAGATTTCCATACATTCGTTCCAACTCGTCATCCATGACGTCGAGAGGATAGCAAAACAAAGTTTGCTTAAAGTCTATACGGGGATAGGAGGGAGAGCCTTTTGCTTAAAGTCTATACGGGGATAGGAGGGAGAGCCTCTTCTCGTAAAGCGAAAGAGGATGCCACCATGGTATTAGTAATTAAGCTTCAATGATTAAATCTTAATAGTTGGAACTAAACGTCTATATTGTAACCTTTCCTAATTTAGGGATACAAAGTGTGATAATTCCTTATTTATAAAGTTGACCCTTTTATTAATACTCCTAAGTTTTTTTAATCCTATTGTTTTGTCCCGCCGAAGCTAATATGTTGGCATTACTGTTTAGATATCTTTATGAGAAATTATATTTGCAGTCATAAGTTTGCAAGCACCATGTAATCTTTTTTAAAAAAATTCAAAAAGTGAATAAATATGAGACTTACATGAAAAAAAATAATTTTTTAATAGTAAACTTTATTCTTTTTTAAAAAAATTGCACAACAGTTATATAGTACATGATTGTATCTAACATTACTCTATTTTTATAGGCAATTCTCATGTCACTTGTACATAATATTCTCGGAGTTGTCATTGCTTCATAGCAAAGAAAACTATTTTCCAGAATTTATATTTTTTCTTATGTATTGGCGGTTAAAATTTTCAAGATTTTGGGAAACAAATCTAAGATCATATCACTTCATACTATTTTATTACTATTTATTATTATTTAATAATTATTTCTAATTTTTTTATTATTATTTACTACTTTTTTACTAACTTTTTTATTACTATTTATATTCACAAATTATATCACCTTAACATTCAAAAATAACCTTATATATTAATGAAGAGTTATCTTCAATACTCCACCTTTTGCATCCTTGGATAGGATAGATGGACGACAGCCAATTTCCAGTAAAAGAAAGCACCAACGAGTACGAGGAGAGCGACAAGAAAGCTGGACCTGAAAAGCAACTGCACATGATCAGGCTTCCAAGCACCTACATAGAGACACATAAACATAAAATGCTAAGAAACAACATAACTGCAACACTTGAGAGGCCGTGTGTGGAAGAGAATATAGGGATGAGAGATTTAGGTGAAGTTTGTAAAGTGAAATGAGATAAAATGAATTGAGATGAGAGTTAAAAATTAAATAAAATATTATTAAAATATTATTTTTTAATATTATTATTATTTAAAAAATTAAAAAAATTAAATTATTTATTATATTTTATATAAAAATTTAAAAAAATTATAATAATTAAACTAGAGGAAATAAATTAATATAAAATTCTAAACAGGCCTTATTTGAAAGAGGTAGCAGCACGTGGAGTGTCGAAATGGCTTGATTTATTTTTTATTATTATTTTTTTTTATTTTTGGACTGACGTTTAAGTGGGGTTATGTGGTGGTTGTGAGACCCACACTATGAAAGCATCTGGCTCACGTGCCCAACGAAGATGCTCGGGGCTTGCTTCACGGAAAATATAACAATGAAAGGACCAAAACTAGATGGGCGGGGCATTGTTGATAATGGAAGCTAAAAGTGTGTAGATTTGAACAGCAACATTATTGTTAGAATATTACCGTACATGGAATATAGTATATATGGTAATATAATTTATTCTCCATTATATTTAGTTAATTTCTTGTGTAAATTAAATAGTATCAATTAGTATCATCGATCTATTGTTTTTACATTTTTTTCTCTAATCTCATTTACTTTTAAATACAGAGATATGTTATAAATTTAAAAATAATTGACAATAATAAAGATGTAGTGCACGTCGAAATCTCTCTCCCTCATTCTCTATTCTTCATCTCTTTTTTTTATTTTATTTTTATTTTTATCATGATATAAAAGCATGATACCCAACCCCGATATCTCCCATAGAATTATTTGTGTCCATATTCCTTCTTTTTGTTAGCAGGTGTGTTCCTTTATTTTAGTATTTACGTCAAAGTTTTGAATTCTGTTCTGATGACCATTCTGGTTAAAGCACTAGAACGAAATATTTTGATACTGGTACGTTTCGGTTTACCGTTTCGGGATAGACGTTATATGAATAAATTATATATATAATAATTATATTCTAAAATAAAACCAATACAAATTTTAAAAGCATACAAACCTGATAAACTTAAAAATACTTCTCAATAGTCAATACAAGTCTTAAACACACATATTTATAAGACTCAATAAAAATATCATAAGTTATCAATCCAACTGTTAAAAGAAATAACCATTCATCTTCATCAATAAGACAATAAGGATCAACATTCGAAACGATACTCAAAATATTTTCTTCAATGTCACCACCATCATCATCAACACCAAGACCAACATTATTACCGTCTTCCAAATTTAGTGAGACCAATGGCTCCCTAATACTTTCCCAATCCAAGTCTTCTCCATCAATAAGCTTTGATTCTTCACCTACCCATTCCTCCATAAAGTCAATGCTCTCACTCTCATGCAGTTTCAAGTTATAACGAACAAATACTAGATCATTCAAATGTTTATGTTCTAATTTATTCCTCTTCTTCAAATGAATAAACTCAAATGTTCTCCAATTTCTTTGACAACCAGTTGCACTACAACATTGACTTAGTATGCGAACTGCAAACTTTTGAAGAGTTCGAACCTCATTTCCAAAATTAGTCCACCATGCAACTATAGCAAAAGTGAAATTATAAATTATTACTTAAACTAAATAAAAAAAAATTAAAATATAGATTCACATTATTTAACAAAGGATATTGAGGTTACCTGAACTAATTTTTACATGCTGACGAATTGCTAAAGATTGTCCAAAATCACCGTTTGCATTCTTATACAATTCAAGTTGTTGAACGATCTCGTCTTGCTTATCAGGATCAAGTTCCAACTTTATAATGTAATCCATAAACCCTCTTGAAACATCATTTTTATTTTTAAAGCAAGGGTTAAAGTAAATTACAGGGTTAAGAAAACAACATGCCGAAGGTAATGGACTATGAAGTTGCTTATCCCACCTTGCATCAATGATCCTGATGAATGGCATATATGCAATAACTTTGTTCTTCAATCTTGTTTTTCTATTCTCTTTGGCTCTGTCCATTGCATCATACAAGTAACTCATTGCGGGCATCTCTTCCCCATCGACAAGTCATAGTACTCGAACCAAATGCTCTCTGATTTTTACAATAAACTAACATTGCGCCTAAAACTCTCTATCTTCTAGAACAATCCCAGCTATTTCCTTTCCTATGTTGCTTTTAGAATAACTTGATACAACTCACTTATCACAAGTAAACCTTTGTCTAAACTCTTTCTTAAACAAAAGTAAGCATTGGATACTTAAAAAAATTTGTAGAAAACCTTGTGACTGCAGGGCAACATAAATCACGACCTTTGGTGAAGCCTTTTCTCATCAAAGCCAAAACCCAAGTATGGTTATAAATGAATTTTGTCAATAATAGGAAAATGTCAGGGATCACAAAAATTCTATAACATCAAATCTATACAATGAGCTGCACAATGGGACCAAATGAAAAAGCCATACTTTTACTGTAACTTTTTTCCTCCAGCCTTATAACTTGCATCATTGTCCGTTATGAAAAGCGCAATATTCTCAACCCCAACTTCTTGAACAACTTCATAAAAAATGTTAAATAATGTTTCCGAATCTTTGCAAAGGCCCGATGTATCAATAAACTTCAAAAACATTGTACCTTTTAGGCAATAAACTAAAAATTTAATTATTGAATGTTGCCTCTGGTTTGTCCAACCATCTGCCATTAGTGAACAAACACTCTCCCCTAACATGTTTTAATATCTAAGAGATAATTTTGAATCTCAGTCCCAGAATTTTTCAACAAATTTCTTCTCAACTCATGTAAAAAATAACCCTTGAATCCTGGCTCGATGGCAGCTATGGCCTCTATAATTGGTTCATAAAAATTGGATTGTGATGCATTGAAAGGTAAATTAGGATCATACCACCAATTTGCTATAGCCATCTTTGTTTTGTCAATCATCTCCTTTGAACACATAGCACTCTTAATAGAAGGTTGAAACCTATGAATTGTTCTTGGAGGGAAAAATCTATTAAATGCCCTCATTGACTTTCCACCTACTTTATCCTTCCCCTTCCCTTTTGAACCATGAATGTGTCCCACATCATCATCATCAACATCAACATATGGTAAACCTACAGGGCTTTTATTTTTCTTTTCTTCTCTTTGTTTTTTTTTTTTTTCATTTCATTGACCAACTCTTTCATTTACCATTTTATATCATCAACAACCTTTTTACATGCTTCTACATCACCTAAAATCCCACCTAGATGATACTTCAACCTTGTGACTCCACCAGCTCTAATTGTTTTGCTACAATAAACACATTGAGTACTATTTCGTGCTCACTACGTGTGCATGGGCCCATACTGGATCCTCTGATCTAGCAGGAGCAAGTGTCATAGATGTAGTACTATTTGATTGACAACTAGACATTTATATACTCCTACATAATGAAAAAAAAAAAATTGGATCAAGTCAAAACCAACAATAGCAAGTATACCAAAACAGACATTTATAAGTTCTTCTTCATTTCTATCTATTGTACTTATATTAGAGGTAAGTCGTCTTTTTCTACTCATCATATTAAGTGTATATTTTATCTTTTATGTGTTTAAGCATGCTAAGTTTTCAAAATTGACTTTTGATATTATTGATTTTCCCGAATTACAAGTATTTAGGTGAGTCATAATCAAATACCATAAAAAATATTAGAATATCTTTCCTAACACCAATTAGGTTTAACTACGAGGCAACATTTCAAGCATCTAAATCGATCAAGGGTGCATTTAAAAGTATTTAGACAACTCCTAGTGGAGTTCAGAGCAATCAATTATGAGGATCACCATGAAAATCAGCAAGTGCTTTCACTACTGTAGCCCATACATACAATCATCTCAACACCAACAACATATAACCTTTTAGAACAATGCCATGAGACAAGATGTGGTACTCTTCCAAGTTCCAAAAGGATCTCAAGATCTTCATTTTCCCAAACATAATTCCCCAACCCAGTACTCAGTCATTCTTGCCCACCCACTACATCACATTTGTGGACCACTTTCCATATATTCTTGTACACAAATCATTAGTACTTGTTTGATCCATTAGGGATTGTTAGTCGGATAGGATTCCTTTAAAGTATTTGATGGGGTTGTAGAACTATAAGCATATAGCTGTACGGGTTCTGGAATGGTGTCGTTGCGCAAAGGACGGAGCAACAGGAGCTGGGACGTTGTAAAGGCTGAGACTCACGATTCACAACGGGATGGGGTTGTCACTGTAGGCCAAGACTCACGATTCAAGACGGTGTAACAAGCGACGCGATGGAGTTGTGACTTGCGATGTTGTGGAGGTGGCGTCGTCGGAGTATGGACAGTGGAGATTGATGAAGGGTCTTCAACTTTTTTTTGCTGAGACTCAGATAAATTCATAAGGGGAAAGGGGAGAATCAAAAAAGAAATCTGAAAAAAGCAGAAAAAGTAGCTAAATTACAAATATGCCATGGGATTCAACTTATTTACCAAAAAAACCATCATATATACAATTTCGAACCGAAACCTTCAATCCAGTTGGATTTTATCAAAAAAGAAATCAGGAAAAAGCAGAAAAAGTAGCTAAATTACGAATATGCCATGGGATTCAACATATTTACAAAAAAACCATCATATATACAATTTCAAACCGAAACCCTCAATTCGGCCGAAATTCTAAAATCCAGCTAGAATGTCCCGAAACGAGCCGAAACCACTGGAATTTAACCCAGTATGAAATATATAGCTACATAGTTTCAATTATTGTTCCGGAACATAAAATTCTTGCCGTTCCAGCAAGAACAGAACGATTTTCGAAACTTTGATTTACATAACACACCATGTCTAGTTTTACAAGGAGTGAGTGGCAGGGTCCCACACCCTACTGCCCCTCCCCCGCCCCGCATTTGGCCCCTACTAGCAGGGGCGGGGGCGAGCAGGGCCCAACCCCGACCTGCATTTTTATATTTTATTATATAAATATATATTTATAGTTATTTATACTATACATGTTTATAAATATTTATTATTTGTACTATATATAAATATAGTTGTTGATGTCGTATTTTGCACGCCCTTAGGCCAGGCCCCAGCAACTTGGGTCTTTAAAGATGGGCCTCGATTGGTGTTGTGTGTGAGCCCCTGGCAATGGTTCGGTGCGGCTGTAGGATATTCGTTCGTACGTCCATGGCGATGAATAGTATTTAAATGTATAAAATAAAGAAATAAACACAGATTTTAAGTAATTTGGCACTGGGCCTACATCCACGGGGGTTTGGGGAAAGGAGATTTCACTATAATAAGCTTGATTACAATCTCTCGTCAGCTCTCATTTCTTATTATACAATAAAAGCTGTAAAGCTATTTACTGGAGAATCAGTTCTCTCTTGAACTTTATGGATGAAGATGAAGTCTCCAAGTCTGAAGAAGTTGAAGAAGCCAATCCCCAAAGTGAAATCCCCAAAGTGAAGAAGTGTCCAAAAGTCTCCCATCTGTAGGTTCCCCCCCCCCCCCATCTTCTGTCCCTCACTTGCTTTAAGTCACTTCCTCCCTTTCTCTCTCCTGACACCTTATACTTTACTTTATGTCACATCCCTATTTTTTCTCTCCTGGCACTCCCTGTCTTAATCCCTTCTTCTCCCCTCTCATTCCCTCATACTTTATTTTCTAGTGAGTCCTCTCTCCATGGCTGGGCCTATGACATCCTATGGGCATGGGAAAAACCCCCCAAACAATAGTAATATGTATTAAGTAGTTTATTTTGTATAAGTTGTAATTTAGTAGGGTGACCATTTTATAGATTGCCAAGGAAATACAAAAGTCACACATTGCTTAAGTGTGAGACTTATATTGTGAAGGCAATCTATTAAAGAGCTACCCTACTACACTACAACTTACACAAAATATACACTAGCAAATTAGTTTTTAAATTATAGTTGTATTTACAAATTTAAATTTATAATTTACGTATAAAAATATATTTTCAATCACTTTTAGATTGATGAATAATTTTTTAACCTAATAAATTGTAGTACTTATTGAAGTGGGCGAGGGACGGGGGGGATTGGGAGTCCGTCCTACCCCTAGCATGCAAGGCGGTGTACCCCGCCCCCGGTATGCAAGGCCGGGGGAGCGGGGGTGAAAATAACTACTTTCGGCAAGTTCTTGTCAAAAATAGACTTGTAAGACAAAAAATTATTATCGTGGAGTTTGGCTCGCAGTGTCAAAATTTGACTAAAGAATTAGATTTGATAGGAATATAACGAAAAGTACTTAGGAATGAATTACTTGTAAAGAAAATATATAGACTCTAGCTAGCTACAACATGCATTAACAATTTTCAATAAAACATGTCCTGATTTGCTTAAAATTATAAACTGCAGTAAATATTAGAATAATTAATTTGTAGCCGCAAAAAGGCAATAATTATGATTACAGACAGGGTAGCTATCATTATCATTTGGGGCACCCTTCGGCACGGTTGGGCTGAACGTCGGAGATTTCATACAAAAAGCATTATATTTTACCTCATCAACATCCCTCTGAGAAGAACATGGAGCACTCAGAACTTGAACTCCCACCGACCCCTTACCCCCTCTCCTCTCTCCCCTCTCTCCCATCCTCAATGTCTATAGTATCCGATTTTGCTTCAAATCCCAGGTCAATGCAACCCAGTTTCACTTCATTCTCAAGCTCCACTTCGAAGTGTCCCTCTTCCAAAGCTCCCATTGACAGACCTCAAAATCCCCAAATAATTACGCAAACCCAGTTACCAAATTTCAACAAACGAAATGAAATAAATCCTCCTAATAACCAAAAGTCAACAATAATAATCACGAAAATTCAAAATCGGAGGCACCCACGTGAAGAATAAGGGCAAAGGAAAGGTAGTTCATGCAGGATCTGGATTAAGTTCTCCAATTCTATTTTTGAAGTGATTTATGCACTGATTTGGAGGTCTTTATGATGTATGCAAATGCTTTCAAATCCATGTAAATCACATAATATAACTGCACCGGAGAGGGTGCATGGCCGTAGAGACCGCGCTGGAGAAGGTGAGCAGATCGGAGAGGAGGAGGCTTCAGAGGAATAGGGAGAGGAGGAAGGGTTTTCTTTTCACGAAGGAGATTTTTCACTGAATGGATTCTTGTTATCACCTGTACACAGTTACATGGAATAAAAAATGGAGGAGTTACGTGGCAAAATGTCATTGAAGGGTTGTTATTTGAGCTTAAGCAGATTGACCGGTGTGAAAATTTCCTCTTTATCATTTTCAAATAAAAACCATGTAAACAGTTGAGAAAGAAGATCTATTTGGATTTCATTTCATAATTGTTTAATTACCTTGCAACGAAATAGCATTAATTGAAAGTTTATAAGAATAGCGTTCATGTCTTAGCCATGGTCAGTACTCCGATCATATTGATCTTATAATAGTGCAGCAGATCACACAAACAAGAGCTCAAACCAACGAATTATTTGGCAACATGAAGACCTCATGCCAGCGGCCAACTTCAATCCCAATCATACTTGCAATCATTTTGTTCTCAATTTCATGTGCAAATTCAGAGCAAGGCAATCTAGATATGTTTTTCCGATGCCTTTCAAAGAATTCTTCACCATTTTACCCAATCTCCCAGGCCATCTACACCCCCAACAATGCTTCTTTTCTTTTAGTTTTGAACTCCTATATAAAAAAACCGCAGGTTTTTTACATCTGCAACCCCAAAACCACTTGCTATTATAGCTGCCAAGCACATTTCTCACATCCAAGCAACTGTTACTTGTGCACAGCGTTATGGCTTGGAAATCAGGATTCGAAGCGGTGGCCATGACTATGAGGGTCTTTCATACGTATCAAATAATCCATTTCTAGTCCTTGACATGTTCAATTTTCGTGCTCTAGATATTGATATAGCATCCGAGACTGCATGGGTTCAGGCTGGCGCTACCCTTGGCGAGGTTTATTACAGAATCGCCGAGAAAAGTAAAGTCCATGCTTTCCCTGCTGGGGTCTGTCCAAGCGTAGGCACGGGTGGACACTTTTCTGGAGGTGGATATGGAAACTTTATGCGAAAGTATGGCCTCTCTGTGGATAATATAATCGATGCGCAAATAGTCGTTGTTAATGGATCGATCCTCAATAGAAAATCCATGGGAGTGGATGTGTTTTGGGCCATTAGAGGAGGTGGTGGAGCAAGCTTTGGAGTCATTCTTTCATGGAGAATAAAGTTGGTAAGAGTTCCATCCAAGGTGACAGTGTTCAACGTTAAAAGGACATTAGAACAGAATCCAACAGATGTTGTTTATCGTTGGCAACAGGTTGCGGACAAACTACCAAAAGATCTCTTCATAAGGGCAATGCCACAAGCAGTGAATGGCAGTCAGGAAGGCAAGAAGACGGTGCAAGTTTCTTTCATTGGACACTTTTTGGGAAAATCTGAAAGCCTTATCCCTTTGATGAATATGAGGTTTCCCGAACTAAGATTGCAGCATGATGACTGCAGTGAAATGACATGGATTGAGTTCACTCTTTTTTGGGCATCTTTCCCCTCTGGAACTCCCACGGATGCTTTATTAGTCAGGCCATCCAAGGCAGAGTTCTCCTTCAAAAGCAAGTCTGATTATGTGAAGGAACCAATTCCAAAGACTGGTCTAGAATCCATATGGAAGTTGTTGATTGAAATAGGGGAAAAGGGATGGATGCAATGGAATCCTTATGGAGGAAGAATGAATGAGATTTTGGAATCAGAGACTCCATTCCCGCACAGGGCTGGAAACATATTCAAGATACAGTATTTCGTACAGTGGGTGGAAGAAGGTACAGAAGCTATGAACCATTACCTTAAACTTTCAAGAACCCTGTACAAGGCGGTGAGACCGTACGTATCAAAGTCCCCAAGGGAAGCTTTTCTCAACTATAAAGATCTTGATATCGGTATTGCCAGTTCAAGTAATAATCGTACAATCCTTATTAACACTGCACGAGTGTACGGGAGTAAGTATTTCAAGGGCAATCTAGACAGGTTAATGCATGCGAAGACCAGCATTGATCCCTCCAATTTCTTCAAAAACGAACAAAGCATTCCCCCCGGGCCTTGAGCCTTTAAGCGGTTTCCAGTCCATGGATTCGTTCATGAACTTGTTAGACCAAATCAAAGAGTTTTACAAAATAATAATTTCTATGCATGGCTGACTTAATTTTAGAGTTACATCATGAAGAAAAAAATAACATTTCTCTTCGCATGATTGTATCTCTCCCATCACCTGCACAAAACAATTTATGTGGATAGATCGTGAAGTTAATGGAGAAGGATTCAAAGAATTTAATTACAAGATATCAGTATTCTCAGACTTATTCGGCTAAGATAAATATGACTTTTAATGTGACCACTGATCTTGCATATAAAAAACATTAAAGAAGATGTCATTTTTAAACCTTTCATTTTATGTCTTCCTTTAATTACTGATTTTCTTGCCATGTAGGACAAAAAGGGTGTTCAGGTTTCAGATCATGTAGCTAGATTTGTAGTATTAATGGAGTACTTAATTATGTGCATGCAGATAGCTTGCTTTGCAGCTTAGAAAAAAAAAATGATACCTTTCTTTGCAACATAAATAAATAAATACTTAACGGACGGGGAGTTTAAAATTTGGTTTAAATATGCCTACTTTTACAACAGGAAGTTTATGGTAACGTTATCATTTCCATTTTTTCTTTTTTTCTTTTTTTTGAAATGAACTTCTCATTATTAATAACAGATCAATTACAGAGTTTGTCAAACAAGACATTTCCTGAGATAAACTTAGGACTCTTCTCGATCATTATAATCTCAATGCTATAATTAAAACTAAACTTAGCTAGTTGGTGTGCAACATCATTTCCTACTCTCGGGACCCATGCAACCTTCCAATCTTGTCATCTCTTAAGTAGTTCTTTAATATCATCCACTACTTGCCCAAACCAAAGCCAATTCTCTTCTTTACTATTTATTGCCTTCACAACACTTTATGTATCACCTTCAAATATTACATCGCAAAACCATTGCTCTATACAATGCCAAACATTTGGCTAGCAGTGGTTTGGCATTAAAACTCTTTTTTATCAATGAGTGAAACCAAAACTTCTTCTTCCCAATCCCGAACTATGACTCCGATACCCATTTCCTTAACATCTTCATGTGGTGCAGCATCCCAATTGGCCTTAATGTAACCATCTGATGCTGTTTTCCATGTTCTAGTGTTGTTGGCAAGTCCCTCCTTGCTAACCTTCTTGCCTTCTCACTTGTGCAGCCTTAAACTCTTCTATTAGCTCATCAGTTCCCAATACAAGTCTTTTTGGATCAATCATTCTACCTTCAAATAGAAATTTGTATTTTCTTAGCCAAATTTTCCTCAAAATAACAACAGCCCAACTGAGAGTAACATCATTTAGTTGTACACCTTATCGAAAGCTCTAAGAAATTCATTTCATTTACATTCCATTTCTGCACTGGGCTTGTTGCATCATTCCATATGTCATTAGCCGCAACACACCTCCCATAACACATGTACCTCTGTTTTAGCCTCTTGCTTGCATACCCTACAAATTGGATTGTCTACCACCTGTTTCTTATACAAATTCTGTCTTGTTGGCAACATACCTTGACAAGCCTTCCACATGAAGCTCTTCACAGTCCCTAGTATCTCCAATTTCCACAGTTTCTTCCAACACTTTTCCAAACCACTCTTTATGGAAGACTCTCCCTGCTTCATATGTTTCTTATTTAGAGCAGAATAATAAGCACTTCTTACACTGAAAGTCCCATCTCCAGGATATCCCCAATAACTCTTATCGGGTCCTCCAAGGAAACTAATAGGAATATTACAAATCTGCTCTACCTCTTCCTTATTGAACATTTTTGCTACTAATTGCTCATTCCAGCTATGATTCTCCTCATTAATCAACTCATTCACTCTTGCATCTCGATCCAACCTGCTGACTTGTGATTGCACACTGAAAGTTTCTGAGAGTGAAGCCACTTATGCCCCCATATCTTAATATTTTGACCATTACCCACCCTCCATATTAACCCTCCTTTCAATAAGTCAATTGCTGAGAACAAATTCCTCCAAATTAAAGAAGCACCCCTACCTAGTTTAGCCTCCAGTAAAGATTTCGTCTTGAAATACTTTTCTTGAAAGATCTAAGCCACCAAAGAAGATGGAAACTGCATCATTCTCTAGCATTGCTTAGCAAGCAAAGCCTCATTAAAACTCTCCAAATCCCTAAACCCCATACCTCTCGCACTCTTAGATTTGCCCATTGTTTCCCACCTCTTCCAATGAATCTTCTTCTCCCCCTCCCTACTATCCCACCAGAATTTAGTAATAATGTTTGAAATCTCATGACATAAATTTTTTGGTAGCCGAAAAACACTCATCGTGTATGTAGATATAGCTTGTAATACACGTTTGATAAGTGCTTCTTTTCCTACTTGAAAGAGAAATGAGTTTTTCCAGCTGTGAATTTTCTGCCATATACGCTCCTTTATTCCTCTAAAAGTATTAAATTTAGACCTCTTCACCAAAGCTGGTAATCCCAGATACCTTTCATAGCTCCCACACACACCACCTCTTGCTTCTTGAATAATATCTATTTTCTCATTAGCTCTAGTACTATTAGAACTAAAAAAGAAAGAAGATTTTTGCTTATTTAGCATCTAACTTGATCCTGCCTCATATAGTTGTAGCAATTCATGAATCTCCTTCCACTCTGAAACCTTTGCTCTCCAGAATAGGATACAATCATCTGCAAACATCAAATGATTGATACATATACCACTTATTCTCACTTAAACAACTTTTATATCCCCCTTCTTCTCTGTAGCAGTAATCAAAGAGCTTAAACCTTCAGCACAAAGGATAAAGAGATAATGTGACAAAGGGTCACATTGTCTCAACCCCCTCTTTGGACAAAAAGCCTCCCCTGGAATACCATTAACCACAACTGCATAGCTAACTAAACTGACACACTCCATCACTAGTTGTACCCACTTCCCACTAAGTCCTAACTTCACCATCAAAGCCTTCAAATACCTCCATTTAACCCTATCGTACACTTTGCACATATCTAACTTCAAAGCTAAACTTCCCACCTTTCCTTTCTTGCGAGTCTTCATGGAGTGTAAAATTTCATAAGCTATTCATAACATTATCAATGATCAATCTTTCCGGTAGAAAAGCACTTTGGTTACAAGAAATAATTAAAGGTAACACTCTTTTTAACCTATTAGCCATGACTTTTGCAATAATCTTATACATCACATTACATAAGCTAATAGGACAGAAATCACTAACATTCACAACATTTTTTACTTTAGGAGTTAAAGCAATAAATGTGTGATTTAAAGAAGAAAGTGTACCCTCTCCATTTAGGAAACTAAGAGCAGCTTTACTAACTTCATCTCCAACAGCATCCCAATGTGTCTGGAAAAAACCTATACTGAAGCCACCTAGTCCTGGGGATTTAAGAGGCTCCATCTATTTGATTGCAACATCCACTTCTGTTTTGGTGAAAACCGAGTCCAGATGTTGATTCATCTCAGCTGAAACTCGAGGCTCCATGTTCTCCAAGCATCTTTCAATAATTATCGTTTCCAAATAATTAAAATCATGTAAGACACCTTTTCACAAATTGCAATCTCTTTCTTCAGTAATTGTATGGAGAATAAAAGTTCATGTATACATGAGAAGTTCTAGTCTCAAAAAAATCTCATAAAAGTAAATTTAGAAATTGATGTGTCTTCATGTGATATGTTAGTTTATGAGTTTACAATTAGCTAGACATATCACATCAATATATATCAGTTTATGAGTTTATTTTTGTGACTAAAGCATTTCTCTTTATACAAACCAGTAAACTCAAAAAGGAAAAACAAAAAACTAGACTATTTGATATCCACTTGTTGATTTTTACAAAGATCATCATACTTACAACTAGTAAACGTGCATATGCAACAACATAATATCCAACAAAGTAAAGTTTATAGCAAGACATAACAACATGACCAAACCAACAATTATCATCCACCTATGCAAGTGGTAACACCTTCAAGTGGATGCAAAATGCATCAATATATGACAAACTACCATCACATGACAGTAATTTTGTTTTATAAAAAATATAAAATAAAAAAGAAATTTAAAATACTTAGGTGCAATTTGGATAGTGAGATGAGATGAGATGGTTTTAGATGAAAGTTGAAAGTTAATAAAATATTATTAGAATATTAATTTTTAATATTATTATTATTTTAAAATTTAAAAATGTTGAATTGTTTATTATATTTTATGTGAAAATTTAAAAAAATTATAATGATAAGATTAAATATTTTCACTGTCTAAACGGGCCTAATTGTCAGGTGACCCAAGAGTCAAGACACAACCTTTGTTGCCCCCATGATCGCCTGGGATGCAAGGCCCAAGCAAGTGCTAATGCTTCTCTATTGCTTTAGTTTATGATGGACGATTTTATTCAAGCCAATCTCCCATTTTAGCTGGCTTATGCTTCTCTTTTTGTTTCCCTTTTTTGTCAGTATTTTGGTTCAATACGAAATCGTTCTTGTTTTGCTTTAATGACTGGATTTGATAAACATCTTGAACTGGATTTTATAAACAAAGATCAGAGCTAGATCATGAGCACGAGTGCAATCATAAAATCTTTTACCTGATTTTATAATATCGATAAGCTAATAATCCATGGTAATCGAGAATTGTTTCATCAAAATTATTTTATTATTTCATCAGGAGAATAGAAACCAGGTGTAGAATCCTCGCTGGTATCATTGTTTTACATTTCATTATGAATATGTTAGTCCGAATTAGATGAAGGAAAAAAGTACTATGCCGTCCAATATTTATCGCTCTATTTAACTGCTCAGTAATTTTTTTTTTTTATACTTAATGATGAAAAAAATAATTTTAAGTGCATTAGTGTATTTTTTTATTTTTTAAAAATATATAAATATATGAAAAAAAATGAATAGAAAAATAAAATAAAAATTACAAAAAATATCTAACAATATAAACAAACAGCAGAGTAGGACCGCTATTAGATAAAAGTGTTTTGATGACAATTTTGTTGCTTTATGTGGTCGCATTACAACTGGCTATGTTGGCTAAAATATATGATAGAAAATATATTAGATGAAAATAATAATATTTTATTATTATATTGAGAAATGGATAAGAACCGTGGGAATATGTTTTGAAAGAAATGGACAAAAAGCAGCACATGTTATATTAGCCAAAATTAAACTTTACAGTTGTCTAATCAATGAAGATGTTCTCAGGCACTAAAGAAGTGCAATCCAGGCAACCATAGTCGCCTGGGTTACGCGACCCCAGCTCGCATCAACCGAGAAGTGCAGGTTGCTCAAGGCTAAGCCACGGCATGACCTAGGCGTTTTAAAATTCATTTTTATTTTTTATTTAGAAGTCAAACACTCATTTTTATTTTTTGAATTGTATTTTCAGTTTTTTTTTATATACGTAGCACCCAATTATTTATTTTGATGAGACGTATTTAACATATTATTGTAACACTTCGGATCTCCTAAGGGCACAATCGAGACAGAGGAGGTCTTAAGGCACGATACGATGAAGAAGGGGCTGAAGGTTGATAGGTTAGGGTTGGTTATGGGCCAGAAGTATGGGCCGGGTTTAGTCAGAATATTGGGGGCCATTTGTTAGGGCCTGAGTTGATGAATTAAGAATATTAGTTGAGTCCAGTCCGATAGAGTATGAGTCCATGGGCCTGTGGTCCATTCTTTATTTCTCTTGTATTTCTCTCTTAATTGTCTGTTATTCCATTAAAGTTCTAGAAGGGGAATCCAGTTGGTTATTCCCGGTGTCAAGTGTCAGACGCTATTAGAGGGCAGCGTCCTTACCAGCGTCCATTATGCAAAATCTAAAGAAGTTGTTATTTCCCTTTTCTCTCTCTTTTCAAGTCAGGAGGTTCTCCCCTCGAAGGAGTTATCAATATCAATCATAGAGGTTTATTTCATGCATTACAGAAATTTCCTAAGTGTTACAATTATTTACCATTTAGTAATAAATGATCAACACGGAGTAAAAAGTTTAAGTTTAAAATTAGAAATAGGGACTTGTTAATGTTTAAAAACGGCACAGTCCGAAAAGGAAGAAAGATTCGTTCCCAAACGTGCTGAGGTGGGTTGGGCCTTGATCAATGAGGGATGGAGCCACGGCCGTAATCCAGTGCGGCTGTACGGTGTCTGTGCGTACGTTCATGGTAGTGATGAGTATTTAAATGCAGAGAAAATAATGAGAGGTGGACACATAGATTTACGTAATTCGATACTAGACTTACGTTCACAGAGGTTTGGGAAGAGGAGATTCTACTATAATATGCTTGTTTACAGTCTCTCATAGCCTCTCATTTCTCATTGTACAATGGGAGATGGAAATCTGTTTATTGGAGAATATGTTCTCTCTAGAGGTTGAAAAAGCAGCCGAAGAAGAAGGCCCCCAACAGACGGTGCCACTGTTAATGTCCAAAAATAGTGCAGCCTGAAAGGGGGAAAGGTCCATTCTCGGACGCAATGAGGTAGGCTAGGCCTCAATTGGTGAGGTGTGGAGCCTCCGACGGTGATGTGGTGCGGTTGTTCGATCTTTATGCATACGTCTATAGTGATAAATAGTATTTAAATGCAAGGGCATCATTTGGAGGCATAACTGTCGGAATCTACCTCCCCTTTGGTAGGAGGAGGCACCTCGAGTTCTACCATCCAAGAAACCCCGTACGTCTCCCTCAACAACTCCAACTCAATGGAAGTCACTTTC